>JAQQSK010009225.1:0-13170 GCA_028658325.1 Potorous gilbertii | reverse complement strand
GGTAGGTGATTCTTGGTTTTAGTCCTAGTTCCTTTGACTTCTGGAATATCATATTCCATGCCCTTTGATCCTTTAATGTAAAAGCTGCCAGATCTTATGTTACCATGATTTTATTTCCACAATACTTGAATTGTTTCTTTCGAGTTGCTTGCAATATTTTCTGCTTGACCTGAGAACTCTGGAATTTGGCCACAATGTTCCTAGGAGTTTCTTTTTTTGGATCTCTTTCAAGAGGTGATTGGTGGATTCTTTCTATATTAATTTTGCCCCAATTAGGTCAAGAGCTTGTGAAGTTAGCAACATAAATATTACTTGTGTCTCAGTTGGTTAATGTTTAAAAAATAATTCTTTTGTGGTCCATATTGTAAATGCTTTAAAAAGAAGTATCACTTGACCAAAAGTTTGAATTGCCTTATCTGTTATAAACTGTGTTAAAAATAAATAATAAAAAATATATTTATTTTGCCCCCTGATTCTAGACTATCAGGGCAGTTTTCCTTGATAATTTTATGAAAGATGATGTCTATGCTTTTTTTTTTGATCATGACTTTCAGGTAGTCTCATAATTTTTAAATTGTCTCTCTTGGATCTGTTTTCCAGGTCAGTTGTTTCTCCAATGAGATATTTCAAATTATCTTCCAGTTTTATCATTCTTTTGGTTTTGTTTTGTGATTTCTTGGTTTCTCAGAAAGTCATTAGCCTGCACCTGTTCCATTCTAATTTTGAAAGAACTGTTTTCTTCAGTGAGCTTTTGAACCTCCTTTTCCATTTGGCTAATTCTGCTTTTTAAAGAATTTTTCTCCTTATTGACTTTTTGAACTTATTTTGCCAGTTGAGTTAGTCTATTTTTAAAGGTGTTATTTTCTTGAGCATTTTTTGAATCTCCTTTAGCAAGTTGTTGACTTGCTTTTCATGCTTTTCTTGCATTTCTCTCATTTCTCTTCCCAATTTTTCCTCCACTTCTCTACTTGATTTTCAAAATCCTTTTTGAGCTCTTCCATGGCCTGAGACCACTGAATATTTATTTTGGATGTTTGGGATACAGAAACCTTGACTTTTATGTCTTTCCCTGATGGTAGGCATTGTTCTTCCTCATCCAAAAGGATTGGAGAAGATATCTGTTCACCAAGAAAGTAACCTTATTTTTTCCCCCTTTTTTGTGCATTTTCCCAACCAGTTACTTGACTTTTGGGTCCTTTGTCAAGAGTAGGGTATACTCTGGAGATCTGTAAGGTCTCAGTTCCTCCAAGGTAGCACAATCAAGCATGTACACTGGTCTGGGAGCAGAGAGAGATTTCTGTGCTGAGAATCTTAGCAGAATTTTTCTATAATATTCTTAAAAAGCAGACATCCAGTTTCTCCCTGAAGGTTGAGTAATAGAAAATTCACCACCTCTCTCATACCGTATATATATACATATACATACATACATATATATATATATATATATATATATATATATATATATATGTATATGAGTTTTCTCCTGAATGAACTCTCTTATGAATGTTTAAGACTGCCTAGAGGCAGTTGGTTGGGCAGTGGATAGACCCTTGGACCTAGACTTAGGAAGACTTGAATTCAAATCTGCCCTCAAACACTTCTGAGAGAAATGATTATTAATAACCGATGATTTGGGGAGATCCAGAGGTTCCCCCTTCTTAAAAGTCTTGATTTTCAAAATTCAGCCTCTTGATAGACATCGCTGATAATGAGATTATACCCACCCAGGGCACTATTGCCTTCTGCTCAGGCTTGGGTGGAACATATATTCTTTAAATAGTTAGCCAAAAGCTGGGTGTGGTCTAAGAGTACAGATAGTTTCTCCATTCAAGGGTGATATCATGTCACTCTCAGGATCTCATTTTAATATAGCTCATGTCTTATTGTGTTAACCAATTAGAGTTGATTACCACTCCTCTTCCAAAAGAACATATAAGCTCTGAACCCAGTTTGCCATGATTGTTTTTGTTCTAAGAGAGACCATCAAATGACCATCCGTATAGTAATAACATACTGGCCTTAACAAAATGATTAAATTATCCAGAAAATTTGTCTCTCAAACCTTTTTAATCATCACACTTCCTAGCTGTGTGACTGGGCAGATTGCTTAACTTCTGTTTGCCTCTATTTCCTCACCTGTTAAATAGGGGTGATAACAGAGCCTACCTTGCACAGTTGTTGTGAGAATCAAAGGAGATGACATTTTAAAAGTTCCTTGTGCATAGTAGGTACTATAAGTCCTTATTCTTTTGTTTTCTGAATGAAGTCTTTGCTATACTAATTACATTTATAGGGGCTCTTCCCTATAGATTTTTCTGATACTTAAAAAAAACCCCTTAATTTACAATTTGATTCTCTTCTACACAGATCTCCGTCCCTGGAAATTTATAAAATTTATAAATTTTTTCACCTGTGTGTTCACCCATTTCACTTTTGGACAACTCTAAATAGATGCTAAGTTTTTCTTTATATTGAGCTAAAATTTGCCTTTGAGACATAAACTCTGTTTAATGCTCTTGTTTCCATCCTTTGGTGTGATGTAGAATAAATTTAATCATTCTTCCATGTCCCAACCTTTCAATTGCTTGAAGATGGTTATTGTTTTCTAAGGCCTCTCTTCTCTGCATTCAAGCTGTGCAATTCTGCCAACCTATCTTTAAAAGCAGTGGTCTCTACTTCCCACTCCACTTGGTTACCCTCCACTCCAACTTCTCAATACTCTTCCTAAAATATGTGTAGCAAGTTTTCCATAATAACGTCATTCCTGTTAAAAGCAGAAGGGGCCCCTGAACTTCTCAGAATGTGGGAAAAAGTGAGACACTGGAAATGGAGCAGTGATGTCAAACTCAAATTGGAAAGGGGCCACTAACCCATACAAGAAAGACCTCTGCAGGTCTGTATATTGACTTAGTTTTAAAATGTGATGTTATCTAGGCTTTATTTTATTTTGATTTATTTTGTTAAATATTTGCCAGTTACATTTTAATCTTGTTCTGGCAGCACACTGGAATGTTGGGGCTATTTTCTGCACCTCTGTAGTAGAGAGGGTTAGGTACAAACAACAAATTCGTGGAGGTCCATTTTCTCTTCCTTTATCATGAGAATCATTTTCCATTCCCCTCTGCTGTCTAGGCTTGTCTCACTCTGCTGCAGCTGTCCATCTTTCCTCCAGAGTCCGGCTTGTTTCCACATGTTTATTTTGTTTAAAGTGGCTCCTGGCTTCTTGCACAGCCACCAGGGAGTGTCTCCCATTAGCCATGGCCCTCTTGTGTAAGACCCCAGAATTAACTAATCATTGCTGTGAGAAAATTTTCAGTTTAATGTTTTTTCCCACCATTTACTTAAGATGAGTAGCTTAGGGCCTGAAGAATTAAGCTGAGACATCAAACTTTAACTCAGGTAGGTAACTAACTGGTTAGTTTGTATATTCCAACTATAACCCAGGTATTTGTTAACTAGTTTATTGTTTAATTGATATAGATCTTCCCCTTCAGCTATTTTTCTTTGATGCCTAAATGATTACCTGTCCCTTCTGCCTTCTGTAAAATTCCATCGTATTCAACCGGCTTATGGAACTAAAACCTATGTGAGGTTGCTGAAATTTCTACTTGTTTTTTTACACTCTGGCTTCCTTTAAGTTCTAATTGAAATTCCACCTTCTACAGGAAGCTTTCTCTTAATTAAGATGCCTCTTAATTCTAGTTCCTCCTTTTAAAAATTACTTTGCCAATAACCAGGTCCTATGATGAGGGCTAGCTCTGATAAGAGCATCAAATTAGGAACCTCTAGACCACAGAATTTGCATTTTTCCATACTCTTTGCTGCTCCTATCCATATCTAAACCAGATACTTGGACGCTGCCAGCAGCAGGCTGAAGGGAGAATCTAACAGAATCTGTGAAGGCATGACTTGTATAATGAGCCCTTTCAGTTATGAATTTCATACTTGCCAATATAGTTATGTAGGTTAAGACTGAAAAAGAAGTTTTTAAATTGGCATTGACTCCACCGTCATTTAACTTCTGGTGTTCTTCTATTTCATTCCTCATCCAGAAAGGAAAGGAACTTCAGTTTACTGGGTAAAATTGCCTTGTGCTGTAAGTTAGCAAATTGTCATGTTGGTATATTTAGGAAATTCAGATGTAAACAGAAAAACCAGAAGCCAAACAATTTTTAAAAACCACAGAAGGTAGAGTTCTTAAAGCCTTTTTAAATTACAAATATTCATTTGACCTTGTATTCTCTCAAAATTTTTACTCAATAGAACTTCAGTTAATTCCACTTGCAATTACATTAAACTGATTAATTCCAATTAATTCATACCCTAAAGGGGGAGCCTTAGGAGGAGTAGATACCAATAAGGATGGATCTCTCCTATAAAATATAGGTAACAGAACACTTTTTATAAGAAGATGTCCTCTACTACACAAATGACTTCACTTAAAAGTGGCCAGGTTAACTTCAGTTGTGGCAAAAGGTCCTGAGATGGGATGTATA
Source organism: Potorous gilbertii (assembly GCA_028658325.1). NCBI lineage: Eukaryota > Metazoa > Chordata > Mammalia > Diprotodontia > Potoroidae > Potorous > Potorous gilbertii. The sequence goes on along the minus strand of JAQQSK010009225.1, from coordinate 8,671 downwards.
TATTGAGTATATTGAGTTATGTTGACTCAACGACCTATTGTTCCCAGCCCCACTCGTCAATCAGTGCTGGGGAAGGTGACACCGAGGCTGAAGCTTTTTGCATCACCTCCTCTTTGTCACATATCCCTATCTGTGGTCTTTGTTCCCCTCCCTACAAATTGTCCTGATCTTGCTACTTTGGGGAGGAACTGAGAGGCAAAGGGCCAACCTGTTCTGCTAGAATAGAAAGTCATCTGTAAGAGCTGTCTCCACCTTGAAGCCCTGGCTGATCTTCAATAATCAGCCTGTCAATGTATTGCTACCTGGACGTACTTGTAATAAACTCCTTTAAATTTTCTTTGTCCTGAGTTTTGTCTTGTTAATTAGGGTAAAAACTCAAATGAAGAATTTTCCTTTCAACAAGTAATCACTTTCAAAACAGTGAATCAAATGAGTTGTTTATATAAAATGTGCTTTCCCTTCAAGACACACTCAATACTTTGGTGGTAATTCCAAATTAAATAATAAACCCAAATAAAATTGATGTTTCCATTGAGGTCACACAAGATATTCTATAAATTGACTTTCCTCTAAGGAAATTGATTGCTCCCAAAATGATTTTCTTCAAAATAAAACTGAAGATGCTTCTGATAGCCTTAATAATTAATAGAATAGCAGTTTGGTTCTGTAAGCTGTTGCATCAATACCTAATTGTTCTTATATTATTTTAAAATATTTAAGGAACTTACTTCTTACACAAAACTATACACACATTATATATACATATATGTATATATACATACATACATGTATATGTCAACAGGCAGATGGCAAGACCAAATACTCTTTTCCTTAGTTTAGGATATAGTATTGACTGTAGTTTCAGACTGAAAATGGTAAGAGGTACTAAGGTATTGCAGCAACAGGAATCTGAGAGGAATAAAAAACTGCAGACAGTTTCTGAGTAATTAATAATCATTTATTCTAGTAACTAATTTATCCATTTTTAATAAAATTTTAAAATGAAATTTATTCTTTATCTTTTTTTGGGTAATTGATAATAGTTTATTGATTATTAATTAATTTATTAATAATAAAGTGTATGCTAATTAACATTTATTAATTAGGCTAGCCACTAATCAATAAATTGCCTTGGAGACACTAAAAGGCTTTTAAATACTTTTGGAAAAGGGAGTACCTGATAGGTGAAAATTAACCCTGATTCATGAACAATTAACAAGGGGGTAGACTTTTAAATGAGGAGGTGGGCTGAAAACTTTCACTCCTCCTGCTGAGAATATGGCTTGATCAGGAGACTCTGGACAAAAGAATCCATTTCTACCCAGACTACTCTGGTTTATTTTTCTCCTTTTTAACTTGGGTCAACCTAAATTCTAATAAGGCAGTGCAAGGGCATAGACTTAATGCTTTATGACTGGAATTCACCTAGATTAGATCCTGTTTACACTCTAGACTGAAGTAAGATCTCCTAGTTGGTTAGTGTCCTGCTGAAGATTGTAGAGAATGTTCCTGGAGAGTTTTGGGAAGTCTTAAATGAGGAAATAAAAAGTCCGGATCCTAATTAATAATGGGCTATTAATATAATAGGAAATAATAATTTCAATTCATTATTTAAAAAAAAAATCACAGTTTAATTTGCTCTGGTTAGAGAGATGTGCTATGAGAGGAAGAAGCAGGGCATGAATGTAAGAGCATCAATACTGGTCCTCCAAGTCTAACCTCAAGGACTCGAAATGACAACACATATACGAGAATAGCATAAATCGTTAAAGGATATGGCAAGATACAAAACTAAGGTCAGAATTAACCCATGGGAAGATTTCCTGTATGGGAAGATGAATTAGGAGGGTCCAAGGTTATCCTTTTAACTTTTTTCCCACTGGCCTTAGATCTCAGATGTCTCTCCCATTGAGCTGCCGACATTTTTTCTTGAAGTGGTGAAACACTGGCTCAAGGACACAGCAAACCTAAGAAGGAAGTTCAAAAAGAATATTCAGGGTCCCAAAAGGTTTCACTTCAAACAACACAGACTCACTAATCACAGTAGGACTGGATGAAATTGTTAGCAACACTCTCATGTTGCTGCAATAAATTCACTAACAAACAGCCCTTCTAAAAAAAAAATCACATAAAAGATTTTTACTTAACATTCCTTTCTACTAGCATTTCTCCTTCTCAAAAACAGCTTAAAAATCCATCCTGAAGTAAAAAGGTAGTCATTAGAATCTAATGAAGTAATCTATGGCAGCTATAAACCTCCAGACTGGCAGACATCTATCTCTTATTCAACCCTTAAAACAAAAATAAATCTTTAAGATTGGAGTTTATTAAGACTAAGTTGGTTAAAATGTAATTTCAGTAGACACTACTCCAGATATAATTTTATAATTCACAATAAATCGTTTTATACTAGAAGTAAATTCCTAATTACCATCCCTGCCTCCCATGAAAAAGTGTTTGCAATGAGGGAGGGGAATTCAGGTTTTACATGTGTATAGCCAATAAGCCTACTTCCTTACTATAGGCAAATGGAAAGTTTCTAGTTTCTTAGACTATACTTTGAAATATTAACAGTTTTCAAACATTTTCTTTTCATTGGACAGTTCAGCTCATAATCTAGCAACATCCAGGCTAGAAGAGAGCATAATTGCACAATGACATACACAATTATGGATCTGAAGCATGAAACAAAACCTAATTCTAGTCAGGTCATCTTTAATTGAATGCATTCCCATATTAACTTACACAGAACAAATTTAAGTGGAACTTATACAGTTTCTCATTTTAACTACAACTTATACCATTTCACTAGCAGAGTCGAAACAAACTTAAAACCATGTCAAATGTCTTAGCAGATAAAACAATGAGGAATTTTTTTCTCTTCCTATTGTAATCTGAATGAAATAAAATACTCTTAACAAAGATAGCAGCCTTTAGACAACTCTTTAACAACTGAATTTATAGCCTAATATATCTAAATTACAAGACAACATTCCTATCTATGTTGTTATTACAAAGTTTCACAATATAAACATTATTCATTAGCCAATAGATGTGCATCCCCTTGGTTTCCAGGTTGGTTTATTTATTTATTTATTACAAAAAGATAAAGAGGGTTTTGAGTCCAGGTCCCCCATGTATCTGAGTATATGATTGTTCGCCAAGAAAACTTACAGAAAGGTTTTTATACTTTCAGGAATAAAAAGTGGGGGAGAGAGGGTAGTCATATAAGGAGTGACGCTTGCTCATGAGGCCCTCGCTGTCCTTGGCAATCCAAACAACAAAACTCACTTCATTCTGGTGATCCCCTTTGCCCCAGACCTTAAAGAGGAGGTAAAACACTTTTGGTAGCTGTGGCTCCCCTAAGCCACTTTTGTTTACATGATAAACAGGGCTTAAAGATTCTCTGGATATGGAGCCCTAACCATCCTAACTGAGGGTAAGGGCCTATAGAGTAGAAATGAGAGGACATTCTTAGGATGCTTTAGAGGGAAGGGGCTTTCTCTGTCAGAATGACCTTTTGATAGAGAAGGGAATATTATATTTGATATTAACAATATTAAAGTTCATTTTCCTGTCAGGGGTTTTCCTGCAAAGATACTAGAGTGGTTTGCCATTTCTTTCTGCAACTCATTTTATAGATGAGGAAACTGAGGCAAACAGGGTTAAATGACTTGCCTAGGATCACACAGCTAGTAAGGGTCTGAGGCTAGATTTGAAGGCAATTCTTCCTGACTATGGATAAATCCATTACACTACCTTTTGTGGGTGCTTAATAAATGTTGATTGGTTGATTGTATACCATAGGTCTATGCTTGTAAGTACCTATCCATGTATCCTTGGACAAATTTCTTTCCCATTGAGTCTTTGAGCAGAATAAGGCATAAATTCTAGCCATTGGCAACACAAAGTGCTAAAACTTAAATTGTCAGCCACTACAAATGATCAAGAGGCAATAATTCTCAAGGCTGAAGGAAGAGAAAATGAGGAACTCCACATACTGCCTGTGCCCAGGCCCCTCAGCTCCCAATGTCTCACTACTCTGTTTCCTCCTGTTGAGTTCAGGACTGTCTTTCTGCTCTGAACAGAGATGAAATGCTGTGATGGAAACACTTGGTACACACACTTTAGGGAGAACTTTGAGAAGCTAGATGACTCAGTGGATAGAGTGCTGGATCTGAAGTCAGGAAGACATCTTCCTCAGTTCAAATTTGGCCTCGGACACTTACTTCATAGCTATGTGATCTTACTTAACCCTGTTTGCCTCATTTTCCTCATCTGTAAAATGAGCTGGAGAAGGAAACCACATCAATATCTTTGCCAGGAAAACCCCAAATACAGTCACAAGACTCTGAAGTGACTGAACAATAACTGCAATTGAGAAGAGGTTGGAGTGGGGAGTGGAGACCATGTCACCTGAACATGAATTGAAGGAACTGTGTAGCTTTAATGCAGAAAAGAGAGGCCCTAGAAGACCTGTTGTTGTCTAGAAGACAACAGTCATCTTAAAGTAATTGAAGGGTTAAGACTTTGAAGAGATATCAGACTGGTTCTACATGACACCAGAGGACAGAATCAAGATCATTAAACAGTTTATTTCCCAGAGACAAATTTGAACTCAATATAAAGAAAAACTTAGTATCAGAGTTATCCACAAGTGGAATGGGTAAGAAATTTTATAAATATGGTCAGTGTGAACAGAATTAAATTATAAATCAAAATTTTTTAGATATCAGAAGGTTTGCAGGGAAGAATCCTTATAAATATAATTAGTGTAGCCAAGGCTTCATTCAGAGAACAATTCTGGAGAGTCATAAGAAAGTTCACTCAGGAGAAAACACACACACACACACACACACACACACACACACACACACACACACACACCATGGGGATGGGAGAGATAGTGAATTTTCCCTTATTGGTAGCCTTCAAGTAGAGGATGGATAGCCATCTATTAGGGATATTAGAAAAAAGAATTCCTGTCCAGAGCTTCTGGGATTCTGGGAAGAAGGGAGATCTCAGACTATTCCAAAGAGGAAGCCGTGTGTATTCAGCAAGAATGAAACAAGACCAGTGTTATCATCATGGGTTAAATGACCTTCAAGTTTCCATTAAGCTCCAAACAAGCCACTGTTTACTTAGCAAGTACCCACTATGAATGGGCTAGGTACTGTCTGAAGCAATCTCTATTCTCATAAAGGCTATTTTCTAAAAAAGACACAGCAAATACATATATAGAAAGAATAAATATAGAGAAAATTAAGACAAATTCTGCAAATTTAAGGTAGGTCAGTACCGAGGAGTTAAGAAAGGTGGGGACTAGCAGTTGGGAGAATCAGGACACACTGATGCTTGAGCTGCTTCTTGAAGGGAGAAAGACACTTTGTAAGGTCCAGGGGAGGAGGGAGTTCATTCCAAGCATTATGGATGGCCAGTGACAAGACAGAGAAGCAAGAGAGGGGGGAGGGGGGCAGAAACGGGGAAGGAGAGTATTGAACAAGGAGGCTGGAAAGATAGGATGGGGCCATCCTATTGGATGTGATGGGCTTTTAAAGCTAAACAGAGGAGTTTATATTTTATCTTAGGAGCAATAGGGAATGAAAGGTGGCATGACATGACCAGAAAACCATAACTGTGGGAAAGATGGGTTGAAGCAGGGAGAGATCTGAGGTAGGGATATCAATATAAATATATACCTCAGCTGAAATCCCAGGTCTAATCTGAAGACTGGATGATTTAAAAAAAGTCACCTAATAAAAAAGGGGAAAAAACCCAAAGATTTGATGACTCAAGAAGACAAGGAGGAAGGTAGTACAAACTGTCCAGGGGTGTGTTCTGTGAGAAGTGAGAAACAGACAATTCCTATTTAAAGCCAGAGTAAGTGAGCAGAGGGGCAAGACAGCTGGCCTTGGGGTTAAGAGCCTGGCAGACTGAGCCCAGGTCCTGTCCAAGCATCAAAGTGTCCAGGATCCACCTTGAAGGTAACTCTTTACTCCACGAATACCCCACCTTAGTAGTTTGTGGTGAAGAGAGTCATCTCCCTAATATTTGTCTTCTGTGGAATTGCCCTTTGTTTGCTCTGAAAGGGAAGAAAGCAGTGCTGGGAACACTATGGTCACCTGGAGGGGTGAGAAATGAATAGTGTCCAGTTGGGAGGGAAGAGGCTGGAGCTTCTGAACTTCTGCTATATCATTCTTCATAGCTCCTTCTTAGATGCCTGACTATGGGCAAGAATCTTTGTCATGGGTTTTTGTGGGGATGAGGGTGGGCACTGGGGGATTGGCTATTTCAGGAGAAGGCAGTTTGATCCCCTCTACCCAATGAAGGATGAAAGCAGGTAGAACCGCATCTTGATGTTAATACACACAAACAGACACAAAGAAAAACTCCGTATTTCCTTTTGGCGACTTACGGCTATCATGGGTTAAAACAAACCATTGATGATCATTTCAGTTGAATTTACTTACATAAAAATGTGTGGAGAGTGTGGTCTGAATGGAGTCCTCAGGAAGAAATAGTTTTCTCAGGTTCTATAAACTCCCAAGGAGAGTCTTCAGTGCCCAGATCTTCATTTCAGGCTATTATTATGAAGACTTCATATTGAGCTATAGTTCTACACACAGACCATTGGGTCATCCTTCTGGCCTCCCTGTTCCCAGTTAGAGGGTGCCTGTACAGTGCCTTGCACTGTAGTTGAATCACCAGTTGGTGTTCTGCAGGGATTTAACCCTTTGTGCCTTGGTCTTCTTATCAATGAGTAGTCCTTGAGGATTTAGCCTCCATTTCCATTCATCATCTCTCAAACCACACAGTGAGTGTCTCCCAATATTAGGAAGTTTGAAAAGAACTGGAGCTCCTCCTTGACAATTAGGTATTACATGGAAGCAAACCATAACATGTAACATTTTCCTCTTGTGTTCCTTTCTTCTATTGGTCTGTCTGTCATCTCAGGAAGGAGTAGCCTCATCTAGATTCTATAAGCTGCCTCATCTCTGGTTTCAGTGGCTCTTGTACCTACCGAATCATTCTTCCTCTCTTCTCCTGAGGTTGGGGCCAACAGAAAGGACCACCTCCCCAGGAGCTAGAGTACCAGAGCCCAGTTATTGTCAGGGGCCCAGGCACCCAGGGAGATAGCATGGGACACTGGAAAGCATGTTGTATTTGAAATCAGAGGACTTGAATTTGAATCCCACCACTGCCAGTTACCACTGGTGTGGCCCTAGGTTAGTCACAAGCTCCCTGAGGAATTATGCTATTATTAAAATATAAAGTTCTCTTTCAGCCCCTTTTGGGGGTTTGGACTAGATTACTGTGCATACATCTTCCCCACCCACAAGGCCATGCTGACCGGGGGGCTTCAACCAGAAGAGAGGAGGGAAAGTCTAGAGCAGCGACTCTCCAACTTTTGGGTTTCAGGATCCCTTTTCACCTGTAAGAAATTTTAAGGATCCTCCCTCACAGAGCTTTTGTTTATGTTGATTATACACATTGATATTTGTTCCATTAGAAATTCAACCACCTTAGTAATATTAAGAAGATAGTTTCAATCTCGCTATTTCCCTGAAAGGGTCTTAGCTACCCCCAGAGGTGTCAAGACCATATTTTGAGAATCACTGGGCTAGAGGATGGACTACAGTTCTGCTACACCTTTTTGATGCTCATTCCTTCTCTCAATGGATCATGGTTCCTGGGAAATGAAGCCAGAGTTTCCATAGTACATGTGATGAAGGAGGACTCTTTCACTGAATTTAGGACCAACCCAAATTCCAAAAATTGAATGTACATTAGAATACTATTAAGCAAGTAGTGTTGTATGGTGGAATGAGCACAGGGCTGGTATTCAGGAGATCCAGGTTCTAATTCCAATTCTCTCACTAATTTCCTGTGTGACTTTGTGTTAGTCACTTTACTTTTTTGCATCTCAGTTTTGTCACCTATAAAACCAAGCAGATGATGTCTAGAGTTTGGACCAAGATTAGATAAGACCCCGTGGATCAAAATTCTAATGGAGAAAATCAATCAAGGATGAATGGGAAACTCTCAGGAATGAAGTTGTGAACAAAAAAATGGGAAGGATTTTAATGAGGAGGAAAAGCAGGAGTTGTCTGAAGAGAGTGAAGGAAATACATAAGGAATTCGCCAACCATCAGAAAAATGGAACAAGCTGTCCAAAAAGAGATCTGGAATGTTTATTGGATTACACACTTAATATCAGTCGATAGTGTAAAATGAAAGCCAGAAGAGATAATGCTCTCTTAGGCTGCATTGGGACAGGCATTATGGTGAGGAATGTGGGGTGATAATCCTGCTTTTCTCACAGATCTTAGATTTAGAGCTGGAAGGGACCTTCCAGATCTATGAGTCCAATTTCCTCATTTTACAGATGTGGAAACTGAGTCTGAGAGGTTAGGGGACTTGTCCTGACTCACACAGCTATAGGTGTGGGATTGCAACATGGTCTTTCTGACGCCACTCCAATACTCTATCCATTGTGATAAGTTATCAAAGGCCATGTTCAGTTTTCTAACTCTTACTACTTATTACCAGTTTGCTCCCCAAAGAGACAGCACCAGTTCAGAACTCCACATTTAGTGGAGAGTGCCCATTTCCCCACGAGAGTGCCCATTTCCCCACAAGTATGCCAACATGGTGTTTCATCATGATTAAC
>JAQQSK010009224.1:0-13170 GCA_028658325.1 Potorous gilbertii | reverse complement strand
CTCCTTCTCCCAAAACCTTAAACCCAGTCCACTCTGAAGCCTATAGTTTGGACAGCACTAGATCCCTGCCCAAGCTCCACTTAATCGCTGACTTACAGTGATTATCAATAGTAACAGTTTCTCTTTCCCTTCCAGTTTGATTTAGTTATTTTTTTCTTTTGCTCCTTAAAAGGGCCATTCCCTGACTACTTAAAGAAGCCTATTCACTCCATGGGCGTTGCCTCCCTCTAGGTGAGTGTGTAAAAATGCCAAGGTCTCCCGTTGCATTCTAGGTCATCTCCAGTTATCCTGGTGAATATCTGGTCACTTGATCCAGATGGCTCTGGAGGAGAAGTGAGGCTGGTGACCTGCACAGCCTTCCCTCACTCAAAACAAAGTCAAGTGCAAGTCATGTCATCGTTTCTCTGATGGCCTAGTCTTCTTCAGAAACAAAAGATGAACACAACAACCACAGCAACAAGTAGAAAAAGTGCTGGAATCAGAAAAGCTCTGCTTTTGAGTCTTCTCCTGACTCTTACTACTTATGAAACAGATGGAAAGTCAGTTAAAATCTATGAGTCTCAGTTTCGTTATCTGCAAAATGGGAATAACAGCTCCTATCTCCTATCTATTCTCTTATGAGGGTTATATGAAATCATTTAATCCATATGTATTAAGCTCCTATCACATGCCAGGCTCATGGAGTTTATATTCTAATACTGCTTGTTCTCTGTGGGTTGAAAACACCATACTGTTGGAAAATGTTGACAAATAAGGTAAAATACAATGTATAAAATATTTTGAAAATCTTTAAATGCTATATACGTGTTAAATATTATTATAGTATTATTCCAAGCAGGGGAAATGGTAGGGTTTTCTGGGGCTGGAGTTGCTGCTTAGTCTATGGAGGTTGGAAAGAGAAAGCTGAGCTTTAGGCGTATATCCCCTAAAGAGGCCCTGATGCCTTTGCTGAGTAGCACCTTAACACCTTATGATTTACATATTTCAGATTTTCCAGATGTAGCTTTCCCACTCTTGTGCCAGCCCCTCATTTCCTTTCATTGTTTAAATTTCATTTTCTGAACTTTTCTGTTTTCGGTAAAGGTCAGACTTTTAAAAAATGAGTTCAGTATCTTAGTCATTGTTCAGGTCATCATTAATTTCCTGGCCCTGCTCATTTGTTAATGGAACTGCTTTCTTTCTAGGCCCTTTCATTCCCTCCCTGCTGTACTACTTGTAAGGTCCTTTTCCGTAACCCCACCTTTGTCATGCATTAACTCTTCACTAATCTTCCTGGCCCTTATCCTTTACCAAGGATCTGTAAGTGATATGGCATATTCTTGAACAGGGAAAGAGATCCATCTAGAGACCAGAGTGGCCCATGGAAGGAAACGTGCGGATGTTCTCTCAAAGGTGACAGCTTGAAACAGCATGGTATTCTCAATTCACAGAGGGTAACAATTGTATGTTTTCACTCTCTACAGAGCCTTGGTGGATTAGCTGCTGCTGGCATTTATCTGTTGTGGTTGTGGAAAAGCTGAGAAAAGCCCAGGCACAGAGGCCTGATGCTGGCAGTGCTCAGAAAAACTTGAATTGTTACACTAATTTGGACAGTAGTGTCTTTTTTTTTTTACAAGTGTGTTATTATTTTATACACCCTATTGTAATTGAATTTACCCTCTTACTCTCTAAACAATGCCTGCATTTTCTCATTGCTGCTGTCAATATTTAAAACATAAGCTGCATTCCCCCCCCCCCACCCCCGCAAAGTAGAAGAAGCATCTTCGAGGATAAAATCACCTGGAGTTTCATCATCATATATGTCATCAGGAAAAACCTGAAAGTGTAGACAGTCAAAGCTTTCCTGGGCCTTTTCTCTCAGATCTTTGTGAGCATTCTGCAGGGTGTTGGCTGACTTGTCATTTGCAGTTTTATAAAACCTTTGGTGGAAGGCTCTTTGGTTTTGTCATCAGACTGGGTTTTCAAGAAATGTTTTCAGACAGTGCAAGAGAAGTTTAAACCTAGTCAGTGTGTTTTTGGCTTTAGAGGACATTCACTCAATCAGCCAACAACATATTATTTTTAAGTACCTTCTACATGCACTATATTGTGCTCAGGGCTGTGAGACAGAGTTCTTGTTATCTAGGAAACTAAAGTCTAGATGGGAAGATATTGATATCAATATAAAAACATCTATATCCATGTCTGTAACAACAGTGATAATACTTCTATGGATATGCATACCTATATGTGTATGTACATATATAATCTTCCCATCTAGATTTTAATATGGACTTTTAGCATACATATATAAATAAATGTATATATTCATATGTGTATTTATAAACACATTTATACCTATAAACATGTAAGAAATATGTGCATGTATATATAAATGCGTGCATGTGTATATGTATCTTTATAAATACATACATACATGTATTTACATACACATATACACATAAATAACTGCTTTGCAGTGAAACTGCCCCACCCAGGACTTCTAATGGCCTCCTTAGGCTATTTCTAGGTCTCTAGTACAAAATGGATAATCATTTATCTCAATCAAAGCTCTCTGACCCCCATTTACAGTGAATCTCTCTAAACCAAACTGGAATAAATCTTGTGACATCATAGCAAAGCACATTTGCTTAAAGTACCACACCAAGGAAAATAAAATGGAAGTTGAATCAAGTAAATCAGCACCCTGAACACTTAGCTTTGGGGAGCACTTGGCTCCTCTTTGATAACTTTGGGACTCTTTGGTTGGCTCTACAAGAGTAAGATAAATGTTAAACAACCATTTATTAAGGACCTATCATGTGCCAGGCACTGGACATAAATAGACCCTGCCCTCAGGGAGCTTAAATGTATTCTAGTAGGGAAGACAACATACACATATGAAATAGTCTCTTCTACTCTGGTTGTCCCCGCCTTTGCCAGCTATGCTAGGGACTCCTCCACACTGTATTGTGTTTCTTTAGCTTAGGCTTAGGAGACTTTCCTTCTCAAATCTTGTGTGCTGCTACCTGTATGCCCAGCACCTGGGCAGAGGTCATGCAGAGACTGTCTCAATGACTGTGGTCTTCTGGATCCCAAAGCATCGTGAGAACATGAAGTTTCCCTGGAGAGGTTCTTCACACATCATATAACGTGGTACAGAATGTGTGGTAAGTTAGGGAGTAAGGGAGGCATCATGGCATGATGGGGCAAAGAGCCTGTGTTCAAAGCTGGGAGACCTGGGTCCTAGGCCTGACTTGACTATCCGTGTGATTCTAGTTGAATCATTTAAGTTGGGCAATGTTGAATCATCTAGTCTCTTTCAGTTCCCAAATGTCAGAGATCGAATTATTCTAAATGTTCCATCAAGGGTGGAGAACCTGTGGCCTCCAGGCCACATGTGACCTTCTAGGTCCTCAAGCGTGGCCGTTAGACTGAGTACAAGTTTTACAGAACAAATCCTGCTTTTTTACAGGCTTTGTTCTGTGAAGTTTGGATTCAGTCAAGGAGCCACACTTGAGGCCCTGGAGGGCCACATTTGGCCTGGAGGCTGCAGATTCCCTACCCCTGTCTAGGAATTCCCATGGAGGAAGGGATGGAGAATCAATTTGGGCTGCCATGGTCAGAATGGACCTCAGTACTTAGCTTTCTTCCAGGATCAGTTTGGTTGCTGTGTCCTGCAGGAAGCCCTTCCTGATGGTTATTAGGGCTTGCTTCCTCCCCTTCAAATGATCATGCATACACCCATCTGCTCAGAGAGGCTCCCTGGTCTAAAATTCAGGAAGACCTGAGTTCAAGACTTGCTTCTAACATATATTGATCATGTTACCCTAGGACAACTCAACTAACCTCTTACTATTCCAGGCAACTCTTGAAGGCAACAAGGTGGGGGGAGAAGAAGCTTGCCTGTACTGGTTCTCCTGCACCAGTTCTCTGTTCCAAGGAAATCATAAGTCTAGTCTATATCTAGATTTAAGTCTAGATATTCCCCTCATAGAAAGTAAGGTCCATGAGGGGAGGGATTAGTTCTTACTAGGTCATTCTGTGCCCTGTGGATAATGCCTTGTGAATAGTGTGTATTTAATAGGTACTTGTTGAATTGATTTTTATGGAAATGGTGAAATTTCATCATCATCAGGCCGTCAATAAATGACTGTTTCCTTTCTTCATTAATAAGCATTCACTCAATAGGTCTCCTTTAATGGATTGGAAACTATGCACAAGCACTCTGATCCTTCTGATCAACAAGTCAGTCAACAAGTATGTATGAAATCCCTCAAAGGTGCAAGGCTAACAAAAGTAATATTTGTTCCTGCTCTTAAGGACTTTACAATCTAATGGGGACAGTGGGCAGACATGTACATGTATAGGTAGATGCAAAGTAGAAACAATATATAAACAAAACAATACAAACAATACAAAACAAACAATTTTTGGTGAGGGAGGAAATCACTAGCAGCTAGGGGAAATCGGGAAAGACTTCCTATACAAGGCACAGCATGAGCAGGGCCTTCCTTGAATGAAATTAGAAATTCTAAGAGTCAAAGGTGAGGGAGGAGAAGTTAACATTTCAAGCACAGGGCACATGGGATACAAACACATGGCTATGGGAATTAGAATTTCTTGTGTGAGGAGCAGGAAGAAGTCCAGTTTGACTGGGCCTTACTGTATGTGAAGGGGGGTAATTAGGCTAGAAAAGCAGATTGGAGGCTGGCTGTGAAGTACTTTAAATGCAAACAAAAGAGATTAGTTTATTAAGAGGAGGAATGTCATAGTCAGGCTTGGGCTTTGGAAAATCCTACATATGGTTCTATTTTTTCTATGAAAAAAAGAGGTACAATTTTTCCCTCCATTCTTTCTCTTCCCTACCTCCACCACTGTTCCCAAAGGGGAGGTTAACTTCCCATTGGTAAGAAGGATTGCTTTAGTTTTCCCTAAAGCATCATCAGCATGGTTGAGGATGACAGAGACCTCCTTCAGAAGAAGACAAGTGTTCCCATCACTCTAAGAGTCAGAGATCTCTGGGCTGACTGAACCCAGATCCCCAGAGTCAGGAAATGAGTTCCTTAGCCACTGGCCAAGAGCAGCATCAAATATTTTAAAGTTGTGGTTTACTGGATAGGATTGAATTTAGAAATGATTCTTGAGGTATGACTGTGAGCCAGTGAGTCATAGGCTAAACGCCAAACAAAGACTATGTATACTCTTGTTGATACCGAGTGTAAACTTAGCACTGAGTCCTTAATTTCTCCCTTTGGGTCTTGGGAATTTGTATTATAGAATGGGCTAAAATATTTATCCTTTACCCCCAGCTGTTAGTTCTCTCTCCTACCTCAAATATTTCTAGGGCATTCTGTGTGATTTCCTCTTCATTCTCTTCCCCCCTGGTCTTATATATTATTTAGCTGGGTTCGTATCCTATCTACCCCTGTTGATTCCTTGAGGTTAAAGACTATTTTGTTTTTTCCATTGTGTTTTACACATTTTGTAACACAATGCCTTGCACATGGTAGGCACTTAATTAATGTTTGCATAATAGATGAGAGGCTAGTCTTTGGAGCATGCTCAGGAAAGAGCATGTCTTTCCTATTGGGTTATCTATAGCATTTGCAATATATATTGCCTGGTTCTAATGCAATACATAGATGCCTAGTGAGTGTTTCCAGCCATATGTAATGGGACATCCTTCTCCCCACTTCAGAACATCTGAATATATCCCTGATGGCTTTCTGGTGACATACTGTATGGTGAAGAAAAGTCATTTAATTGGCTGCTGAGTCAGCACTGAACAAACACACAAATGGTTTGAGTATTCTATCTTTTTTCTCTCTTCCTTTGTGGCTTTTGGTGAAAAGGATTGCTGTGGGTCACTGGGGGGAAGGGACAGGCTGCCCTATCTCCCACCCAGCCACCCTGTGTTCCTGAACATACCACGTTCATTTCTATTGCTTCTTTTTTCTTGATCTCAGAAGAATTAATATCCAGAGATAGAATGGATCAAGTTACAACCTTGCAAGCTTCAAAAAGTTAGGGGAGTTAGCAGAGGTTCTCTGATTAGGGGAAAATAAAAACTGAATTCCCCCTGAAGGCCTGACTGATGGGACCATTTGCTTTTATAGACCACTCATACATGTGGCTCCTCTAACAAGAGTATGTTTCCCTAAATTCCAGAGAAGAAATTTTCTTTAGAGTAGCCCAGTAGCCACTGAACAGTTCCTCAAGCTCTCAGTAAAACATCAGAAAATGCATCACCCTCTCTCCATGAGGAAATGCCTCTCTGATGTCTCTGAAGAAAGGCTGATATCTTATAATCTCATAAAATTGACTGGGGACCTCATTGAATTTTCCAGGAATTAACTCCATTACACAAATGAAGAACTCAGTTCATCTTAGAAGAGAAAGAGAGCTGGATTCAAGTACCACCTCTAATACAAGCTGATTATATGACTGTGGTCACTGAATGAGCAAATTCAATACTCAGGAAACTTTCTAACACTCTATGCTAAAGAGCAAATGATTTCTCTTGGTGACGGGAGTGGCTCTCCAGGATTTCCTTAAATTGATGAAATCACAAGTCTAGTCCAATGATCTTCAAACAGATTGTCTATAACTCACAATTGGCAATCACACACACACACACACACACACACACACACATACACACACATGAAGGCGTGGAGGAGGACATTTATAAAACCAGTCTAAAAGGAACTGCAAAATCTACAGAGCCATAGAGAACATTTTCAGGTAAAGTAGATCTGATTCAATCAGTCCCTACATTTATTCATTCTGGGAGCAAAGTTCTCTATGTTGAGTTTCCATATTGAGTCTACAAGGTGGTGCAGGAATACCATTCAGAGCAGCTACAAAATAGTTAGCAACTGATCTGCTCAAGCACACACAATATCGGCATAGATAAAATTACAAAATGTTCCTTAAAGAAAAAGAGAACAGCTTAAATAATTGGAGAGATATTTTGTGCTCATGCCTAGGGTGTGCAGCAGCTAGGTGGTGCAGTGGTTAGAGCACTGGGCTTGGAGTCAGAAAGGCTGGAGTTCAAATACAGCCCCACAAACTCAGTAACAGTATAACTCTGGGCAAGTCATTTAACCTCTACTTGCCTTAGTTTCCTCATCTGTACAATGGGGATAGTATCACCTACCTCCCAGGGTTGTTGTGAAGATTGAATCAGATAATGATTGTCAAGCATTTAGCACAGTATAGAGTACATCGTAAGCACCATATAAATGTTAGCTATTACTATGATGATAAAAAATAATGTTTCCAACTGCAGATTATGCTTTACTAACAAAACTACCTAGTGCATATTTTATGGAACTTGACAAAATAATAATAAAATTCATTTGGAGTTCTCCAATATCAAAGGAATAATAAAAAAAGTAGAGATGAATGAAGGGAGTGGGATATCACTTTCAGGACTCACACTGTATCTTAAAGCAAGAATCAACAAGCTATAGCCCACAGGCCAAATTAGGTTCACCTCTTTTTTTTATACAATAATACACAAAAAGTTTATGTGGTAGATTTGACCCACATGATACAGTTTGCGGGCCCCTGTTTTAAAGCCATATCATCAAAAGTATTTGTTACTGGTTAAAAAATTGAAATAGATCAGTGGAACAGACTGGACTAGGAAGATCACAAATAGTTGAATTAAATAGCAAAATGATAAATATGAAAATATAAATTACCTAACAAAGAACTCCCAGTACAGCAAGAATTTCTGGGAAAACTAGAGAGCAGTTTGCCAGAACTTAGTTTTAGATCACTATCTTATACTACGTACCACACTAAACTCAAAATGGATTGAGCTGAATATTAAAAATTATAACATAAAAAAGTTAGAAGTGAACTAGATCACATATGACTAGGGAAGTGAATTCTTAATTAAACAAGTGATAGAAGTAGTTATAAAAGAGAAAATGGATGATTTTTGATATAAAATTGAAAACAGAAAAAGAAATTAATGTGAACAGGTTAAGAAAGGAAGTGTTCAGTTAGGCAAATGATATTCAAGATATATGGACACCATCGTCAATATATATTAACAAATAGTTCTTAAAAGAAGGATGATGGAAAAGGAGAGGGAAACAGAAAAAGATCTCAAATTCAGTTGTTCTAATTACGGAGAGTTTTTTATTGTTGTATGAAAATCAATCCAGCAGACAAATGTTATAGGGGATACATATACAGAGACTATCTCTCCTGGGATCTTGAGATTAGTTCTTGATCTCTGAGATAATCCCAGGCAATCAGCTCTGTCCAGAACTTTACTAGATAGTGATGGTTGGTCCAGGGAGGTTTGGATTTACGGGGTTTTGGATTAAGGTAAGTAAAGAGGCAGCAAAGTGGCTCAGTGGATAGAGGGCTGTACCTGGAGTTGGGAAGACCTGAGTTCGATTCTGGCCTCATACACTTACTGGTGTGTGACCCTTGGCAAAACACTTAACCTCTGGTTGCCTTAATCCACTGGGGAAAGAAATGGCAAACCACTCTAGTACCTTTGCCAAGAAAACTCCATGGACAGCATTGGAGTGCTATGGTCCATGGGATCACAAAGTCTCACAAAGAGTCAGACAGGACGGAACAACCAAAGATCAACAAGTCAAACCTTTATAAATGCATCCATCCAAGAAGACCTCAGCCACCTCTGACTGTTGTAAGCATGAGACAGAGAAAAATCCAAGGGTTGATAAAATGCCTTTGGTGTCAGGAACTGGTTTTAGTAGATTCAATTATTATCAGAAACTAAGGGCTTTGGGGCATGTATTTTTGTTGTTCTTCTGTCTGTGTGTCTCCTCCCCACATTATCCCCCTTTTCCCCAGGTTAAGTAGTTCACATCTTGATTCATGGCTTGACAATGTGTGTGTGTGTGTGTGTGTGTGTGTGTATGTGTGAATGGAACAATACATTGAAACTTGGAATCTCAGAAAATCTGAGACATGTAGTCACCATAGGTATAATTGTATGTTTGATTTAGCAAATGAGGAACTTGTAGGAACCACGATTTAGTTAATGTAAGCTGAAATTA
The DNA here is from genome assembly GCA_028658325.1 of Potorous gilbertii. Classification (NCBI taxonomy): domain Eukaryota; kingdom Metazoa; phylum Chordata; class Mammalia; order Diprotodontia; family Potoroidae; genus Potorous; species Potorous gilbertii. The sequence goes on along the minus strand of JAQQSK010009224.1, from coordinate 4,138 downwards.
AATTTTAAAAATTCCTCTTGATTATTCAATGTAATTTAACAAGCACATATTAAATACCCACTGTGTATAAGGTGTAACATAACTATAGACTCTATTGCATTAAATGCCCTTTAAAAATTTCCAACTTCACAAGTACATTTAAATATCCACCTTAGAGCATGATTAATTGAGAAATAGTTCTATTACATAATATAAACACTCATGGTGTTTTGCCTACTTTGTGGCAACATCCCCAAGATATGTTTCTCTACTCTACACACTGTCCAAGTCTCTCTGACAGCCAACAACTCAAGATTTACTTATAAGAGCTGAAAATATTTAAGGCATGCATCAGCAACTAATAGCAATTTTTTAAATGCCACATCTCTCATATAAGAAATACTAATTATTCTATTTAGTTTTGTTTCCCAAAGAGAATGACAAGAAAAATGTATAACCAAGGGATTGCTTGACAGACATGAAGAAATATGAGACAACTTCAATACAGAAAGGAAAATAATTGAAAATGTTTTAAGGGACTGAATTATGTTCTTTGTACTCCTGGTAATGAACTTGAACTTAGAAACATTACATTCATTCATTGAATGGGTGAGTGGGTAAATGGTAGAGGGAAAACTAAAAGGGCTGTCCTTCAAGTCCTTGAGTTAATTTTCTCTTTAAAATGACTTTATACATGAAAATTAGGACAGAAATCTTCTTCAGCAATTCAGCTTTACAAACAATTCAACATATTTGCTTTTTGGCGGGTAGGAAGATTCTATTCAAATGTATAGAAAAAAGAATAATATTTAATAAAAATAGTGATGAGAAAAATGCCTGGGTGATACAGATATGAGAAATGATTAACCCTTCTGCCATTAAAGTTTCTAATATGGTAGGGGAAAGAGATTTCTTCAAAACTTTATTGAATCTGTGATCTTGTCAATTTAAGTATTTCATGCATGGTTATATTTCATTACCCATTGATATGTCTTCATTCTTTGCAATTCTTGATCATATTCTTCCATACATCTTCCACAGTGCATCTATTCCACATGGTAGATATCTTTTTTTTTCATGTATATTTTGAGCTCACCAGTGAAGAACTTGGGCTCACTATCTCTCATCTCTTACTTACATTACATGAATAGCTCATCTCCTTGTCTGAATGTATATTTCCTTAATGTTGTGACTTACACCCTTTTTAGAATATACCATTGTTGGAAATATACTATAGGGAGTGGTAAAGCCAAGGTGGCAGAGTAGAGGTAGCAACCTGGTTCGAATCTCCCAACATTCCCCTCTAAATATTAAAACTTTAAAATAATGCATCAAATTGAATTCTGGAGCAGCATAGCCAACAAAAGCTTGGGGTGGGACAATTTTCTATCCTGTGACAACTTACGAGTTGACAGAAGAGGTTTGTGACATGAGATGGGACCTAGTCCATTGAAAGTGGTTGCAACAGCAGTGAGGGGGCCTTGGACACAGCTGTGCTAGTAGGAATAACTTCAGGAGTTCTCAGCCCAGAGACAGTAAAGAAATTTAACAACTGGTCAGAAACATTCCAGGTGATCCTGGACCAGTCACTGGCAACTTGATTGTCTGCATGCAGGTCCAGGGCACAGAGGAATTTCAAGGAAGCAGTTGCAGTTTCCAGGCAGAGAAGAACACTAATGCTTGTGGCTACAGAGGAGCAACTAAAGACCACACCTCTCCCCAGATTCCACCACCTCAGAAGCCCTGAAAACTTACAGATCCCCAGAATTAGCTCTGAAAACAGTAGCACAAAAAAAGCTCCCCACCCCGAGCTGAGCAGAGTCCAACTTCTATGTAAAGTTCAAAGTTAAGAAATAGGCTGGGAAAATGAACCACCAACAAAAAAAAGAATGTGATCATAAAAAGCTATTATGTTGACAAGGAAGATCAAGACACAAATTGAGAAGTTAATAATTTGAAAACATCTATGAGCAAAGTCACAAAAGCAAAAATACTAAGAATTCCTGGAAGAGCTAAAGGAAGAGATAAGAGTGATGGAGAAAAAAATTAGGAAAAGAAATAGAAGTGATACAAGAAAATTATGAAAGAAGAATTAAAAGAGGAACAAAAAAATACTGAAGAAAATAACGCCTTAAAAAAACAGAATTGGCTAAATGGAAAAGGAGGTACAAGAACTCACTGAAGAAAATAATTTCTTAAAAATTAAGCTTGGGCAACTGGAAGCTAATGACTCCATGAGACATCAGGAAACAATAAAGCAAAGTCAAAGAAATGAAAAACAAATAGAAGAAAATGTGAAATACCTCATTGGAAAAACAACTGTCTTGGAAAGTAGATCAAGGAGAAAAAACTTAATAGAAACTAGACTGAAAAAATATAATTACTGGACTAACGCCACAAAAAAGATCCTAGACATCATATTTCAAGAAATTACAAAGGAAGACTGCTTCAATACCTTAGAACTATAGGGTAAAATAGAAATTGAGAATCTACAAATCTCCTCCTGAATGACATACCAAAATGAAAACCCCCAGGAATATTATAGCCAAATTCAGAGCTCCCACATCAAGGAGAAAAGGTTGCAAGCAGCCAGAAACAAACAAACCACTCAAATATAGTGAGGTCACAGTAGGGATCAAACAAGATTAATCACCTTCCATGTTAAAGGATCAGAAGGCTTGAAATATGATATTCCAAAAGGCAAAGGAACTCGAATTACAACCAAGAATAATCTAACCAACAAAACTGAGTGTAATCCTTCATGGGGGAAAATGGATATGTAATTAAATAGGGGTTTCTCAAGCATTCCTGATGAAATAAGTTGGATAGAAATGAGCTGGATATAAAATTTGACATTCAAACACAAGACTCAAAAGAAACACAAAATGGTAAACATGAAAGAAAAATCATAAGGGACTTGAACAAGGTTCAACTATTTTACATTCCTCCATGAGAAGATGATACATGCAGCCCCTAAGAAAGTCATCATTAAAGGATAGTTAGAAGGAGTCTATGCAAACAGAGGGCACAGGTAAGAATTGATTATATTGGAATGATCTAAAAAATGTAGGAGTGAGGAAAAAAGGTATGTAATAGAAGAAGAGGGAAAGGAGAAGAAGAACTGGGAAAATTACCTTGCGTAAAAAAGTAAACAAGGAAGAGCTATTTTAGCAGAGGGAATAATGGGATGGTAGTGGGCAATGTGTGAACTTCACTCTCATTGGGATTGATTCAAAGAAGCAAGAATGCATGTATATACTCATCTGAGTATAGAAATCTATCTTATCCAGCAGAGAAGGAGAAGAGAAAGGGGATCAGAGATTAAAATGGAGGGCAGATCGAGGGACACAATGGTGAAAAGCAAAACAGACTTTGGGGAGGAGAAACAAGATCAAAATAGAGAGAAGGCTAAACAGAAGGAAGTAGAATGAAGGAAAATACACAGTAATCATAACTGTGAATGGAATGAACTCATACACAAAATAGAAGTAGAATGGATTAGAGACCAGAATCCAACAATTTGCTGCTAAATCTAGTGCTTAGTAAAACCCAAAGGCAAGAACTCACTATTTGACAAAAATTTCGGTGAAAACTGGAAATCATTTTGTCAGAAATTAAGCACAGACCAACATTTCATACCATGTAGCAATATAAGGTCAAAATGGTACATAACGGTACACTCCTTAGACATAAAGGTTGATATCATAAGCAAATTAGCAGAGCATGGAATATTTTAACTGCCAAATATATGGATAAGAAGAGAATTCATGATCAAGCAAGAGATGGAGAGTATCATCAGAAAAAAAATGGGTAATTCTGATTATTTGAAAGTTTGAAATTTGAAAGTTTTTGTACAAACAATACTAATGCAGTAAAAAATGGAAGGAAAACAGGACATTGAGGAAAAATTTTATAGCAAGTTTCTCTGATAAAGGCCTCCTTTCTCAAATATATAGGGAATTGAGTCAAATTTATAAAAATATGAGCAATTTCCTAGCTGATAAATGGTGAAAGGATATGAACAGGAAAATTTCAGAGGAAGAAATTAAAGTTACCTACAGTAATGTGAAAATAAAGAAATGCAAATAAAAACAACACTGAGGTACCACCTCATGCCTATCAGCGTGACTAATGAAAAGGAAAATGGCATATGTTGAAG
>JAQQSK010009223.1:0-13171 GCA_028658325.1 Potorous gilbertii | reverse complement strand
GTGACCTACTGTTTAGCCATGGTTGTTCTATTTTGAACTTGTGAAGTGGGTTTGTTTAAAAATAAAAGTATAAGATCTGATGTTGATCCCTACCCTGAGTTCCATTTCATCTTCTTCTTGGCTAGGCCATCTCCAGTCATCCTGATCTATATCTTACGACTGGACCATATGGCTCCAGAGGAGAAAGTGAGGCTGGTGCCCTTGCACACCCCTCTCTCACTTCAATCCAATTCACTTGGAAGTCATGGCATCATCTTCTTGATGTCAGGGTCCTCTTTGAGAATTAAGGATAAACACCAATTCTTCTCAGACTGATAGTTTGTTTTGTCTTTTTTTAATCTTTTTGAATTCTGATTATTCCAATGAAATCTTGTCTGCTTTGAGTCCCGTTTAAATTTAACATGTATGTATACTCTCTTTACTTCTAATATTTCAATCAGCAATTTGGATGATGATGATGATGATGATGCTAATAGCTTGCATTTCTATAGCACTATAGTGTTTGCAAGGCAGATAGGACAAAGATAAACAGCACAGGAACAAACTTAGATCCCCGAGGCACTCTACTGGAGACTTTCCACACTGCCATAAACGTATTGACCCTTTGGGTCTGGCCATTCAACTACTTCCAAATCCACCTAACTATGCTATTGCCCAGGCTCAAAATTTTCCAAAAGAATTTCATTATATGCTTTGTCAATTACTTGGCTAAAAATCTAAATAAATGATATCTACACCATCCTCCTGATTGACCATTTTAATAGCCCCATCAGAAAGGAAATGTACTTAGCCTGGGACATGACCCATTCACAAGAAACCAGTGGCATTTCATCAAGACCGTTGCTTTTTTTCCCCTAGAAGACAATTCACCAAGTCTTTCATTATCTGTTCCAGAAAATATCAGGAACTTAAATCAAGCTCATTGGACATAGATTACAGGTTCTGATATCTTTCCTGTTTTTATAAATCAGAGAAGTATTTGTACCTTTCCCAACTTTCCTAATATCTCTCCTGTTCTCCACATTATTTTGAAAATTAGAGACAATGGTTCAGCAATCATATCTGCAAATTCTTTTTTCTAGCTTATCCACATCATTGGATCATAGATCCAGGAATGGAACCTAAGAGGTTTGTCTTCAAGTTCAAACCCCTTATTTTATAAATGAGGAAACTGAGACCCAGATTAGTTAAATGACACACTGAATATCACACAGTTAGTAAGTGACAGTGGCAAGATTTGAACACAGGCAAATCTGACTCAAACTCCAAGGTTTTTTCTGTACTTATACTATATTGTTTTTCATATCCCTCATTAAAAGCAATCATCAAGGATCGCCTTCCATCTGTAACACCCTGCAAGAAACCTAACCATCTTCTAACAGTGGCCAGGCTAACGTGATCTAATGGTCTGTTATTTTTCAGAAACTCAAAGAAATCACTTTAGTAACAGTTTGTTTGAGCCGTGTAGCACAGTAAAGAGAAGGCTAGCCTTGAAACCAGGAAGTTCTCCATCTAACACATGTTAGCTCTGTGGGTCTGGGCAGGTCATCTGATATCTCCATGCTCTAGTCAACTCTCTAAGGCAAAGGTCATTAAACTAGGGTCTACTAACATCTGTTTCTTTTTTAAAAAAATAACTGTAAAATTAGTTTGCTTTGTAATCCTAGTATTTTGTTTTATGTATCTAAAAATATTATTCTAAAAAGGAGTCTTGACAGACTACCAAAGGGATCCAGGGCACACAGAAAAAAATAGGAAACCTTACCCTGAACCCATTTGTCACAGAGATGATGATGCCTTGCACTAGTAGAGGAGGTTTCCTTCTTCTTAACCCTATATAAAAAAACTACAAGTCCAGTCACTAATTTTTGCTTGGGGTCTAAATCTTTATGTATATGTTTTTTCAAAGAAAAATGAATAGGTTTTGTAAACAATTGCTTTTTAAGAAAAAAATAAAGTTGTGAGACAAGAATAAGTTATTTAAATCTTTAGTTGCTGAAAGAATAAGCCAAAAACCCTGTAGTAGCCTTCCTGCCTGAACTTTGCTTTCTTACAAATTCCTGGTTCTAGATCAGGAATGACCCTTCAAGGCTGAAACACTGCCTCATTCGCCCTTTGGCATTTCCAAGTTGCTGCTTTGGACCAAGTCATCTCACACGTTTCCATGGATACTCACCTCCCAGGCCAGGGCATCTCCTCTCTTGTCTACCTGCTGTTACTCATTGGGTCAAACTCACGCTGACCCAAGTTATTTCCCTGAAGGCCAGAAACCTGATTTGCTATTTATCAAGGCTGCAGCTTCGCTTTTCCTCCCATGCTCTCCTTTTCGTGAGAGTTGTCAGTTCTGGGTACAACAGGGTGGCCAGAGGCAGATGTCCAACACTTCATCTCCCCTTTCCTGGGTCCTCTGTCTCCTCAGGCCTTGCTGCCAAATAAACTCTGGCCTTGCGCTCTCAGGAGCCTCAGAAATGAATGTGTGCTTGTTTCCTCACCTCCACCTGCCAATCAGGAAGGGCAAAAGAGCATGCTTGATTAGCTAGCTGCCTGCTGAAGCTGGCTTTTGCAGCTAGGCATAAACAAACACATTCCTTTTTGCAGACTGAGCCTGCCCCCCTCCTAGTCTGCACCCTGACTGGCATAAGAAAATCCCCTCGTAGCTAATAGGTTTAGATGGATGTCAAAGACATTATGGGTGTTACACGTATAGCTACAAAGCAGTTTGCGCAGACCCTAGTGTATTGGGGTGGGGAGTCTCTCACTTGTCACATTTTGCCCTAGCTTATTGTATCCATCTGAATGCTCATGGGGTTAACTGATTATGTAAAATAAAATGACATCTTCATGGGTGGGACTAATTTTTCCCTCTTTACTGATAGCAGAAGTCAGCTTTTGCATGGTCATAAGCCTCAACCAATACCCTTTTAAAATTGGCTAATATAGAATAATCTCAATAGATTACAGTTTAGTGAAATCATATGAGAATACTCAGGATTTGGCATTTAGGATGAAATTGGACCCAGACCAGAAAATGTATTGTCACATCTCTGTACCATGAAACATGTGACTTGTATTTTTCACTTCAAGAACTGTTGCATAGCCTTGGGTGCTATAAAAAAACTCTTTATGGTTGTTGCTTATTAGGGGTATAGCATTTAGGGCTAGAACAGATCTTAATGAATTCTCTTTTCTTACACAGAAGGAAGCAGACCTAGACAGAGTGAGAATGGCCTTTTCCAAGATCATCACTTACATCACTCTTGGAATTTCAACCCAAATCTTCTAACTGAAGTCCAGCAATTATGGTACTACATTATAATGGATTTCTGGTTTACTGGCTTTTCTGGATTATAATACTATATTATCTTGTCATTAAAAGACACTAATTACTCTAACTTGATATCACATGGCTCAGAACATGAAAAACACCCATAAAATGAAATATTTGTGAGAGAATAGCATTTCTAGATCTATACTCAAGGATAACACTGAGTGCAGGTCACACATTTGGAAGATAAGTGTGACATTCAGATCAGTATGACATTTTTGCTTGGCTACCCTACTGAGACCAGACCTGTCTATTGGGTGTTAACTGAGTCTTAATTCCTAAATGCAGGTAAATTAGATTCTAGAGCTTCTTCAAAAACTGAACCAAGATTATAGGCAATGGTGCCATTGTGAGTTCATTGTTTTGCACTCAAGTGTCTGCACTGAGAAAACAAAAAATCTTAAGAGAACTTTATGAGGAAAACATCTGGATCCCTTTCTACCACTATCATTTAAAGTTCATGAATCTGTCACAAATAACCCTAAATGATTGCTGTTGTCTTCTGCTGCTTCATTCTTTCCACTCTGATCCATCTTCATCTTCCTAATGGCTTCAGTATCTCAATTTCTGCCTTATCCTCAATGATTTCTCCTTGCTTAGTACTGAGTTACCTTTCAGTTGCTCATTCTCCTTGACTTCATTCACTTTGATCTCCACTCTGCTGTAGTTACACATCTGTAGGATGTCACCCTAACTTTCATCATTGCATTTTCCCTGTTCTGAAAGCTCCCTCTCCTTCACCCAATTCAATAACTTTTAAAAAATATTTTATTTTCTCCAATTACATGTTAAAACAATTTTTAACTTTTTAAAGAGTTTTGAGCTCCAAATTCTCTCCCTCCCCTCAATGTCTTAACTTGTCCAAGAACTATATGGAAAACATGAGTCCTATCATACACTGTAATGGCCCCGTGGTCACTTTTGGAGACACTAGGTACCGTTCCAATCATGTAAAACACATATGTTAAGTGCTCACAATGTTCCAGGTTATTATACTGGAGCTACAAAGAAAAGCAAAGAATATAGTCCCTGCCCTCAAAGAACTCACAGTCTAATGAGAGAGACAACATGTACACACATGCACATACTTGTACATACAAGGAATGTACATGATAAACAGGAATTAATCTCAGATGGAAGAGATGTAGGAGAGAAGGGAAAACCAGGAATGTCTGACTGCAGAAAATAGGCAAAGCTGAGAGATGGCTTGTCCCCTGTAAGGAGCAGCATGAAGGCCCGTATAACTGGATCAAAGAGTATGGACAGGGAAATGAAGAATAAGAAGGCTGGTTAGATAGGAGGGGCCAAGTTAGGAATGTCTTTCAAAGCCAAGCAGCACATTTTCTGTTCTGTGTGCAGCATTTCAATATACTATACTATTACCATCCAGAAAAAGAACACTATAACGGCAAAGCCAAGTTCTCCCTGATGCTAGTGTCTAGCATGGCAGACAAAAGGGCTTGGGTGATCTGGTTTCGTTCCCACCCAGTCACTTCTCTGCCTTTTCTGCCCAAGGCTCCAGCAGTTCCCCAGTGTAGCCCAGCATACAGGACTCTCAGGGATTACCCGACAAGCATGCCTATTCAACCAGAGACATGTAGGGATTAAGAAGCTAGGTTGCTTGGCCATGATAAGGTCCTTCCTGGCACTTCCTTCTCCCTTACTGCACTAGAAAGCTCCAGTCTCATAATATCAAAGACTAGTTTCAAACATCAGCAATGAACATCCCTCATTTTATGTTGTTGTGGAAGACCTCAGGGGAGAGGAGAAAGGGATAGAAAGGAAGAGGATGTAGGGAAGATGGAGGACAGGCAACCTCAAGGGAGGGGGAATGGAGGTAGAGGAAAAGAGAGAGTGAAGGGGAGAGGAAGAGGGAGGGAGAGGAGGGGGAGGGGGAGAGGGAGAATAGGCAATCCTGAAGGAGGAGGAATGAATGAAGAGGAAAAGGGAGAGGGAGGGGGAAAGAAAACAGAGGGAAAGGGGAGGGAGAGGAAAAGAGAGGAGGAGAGGAAGGGTAAGGGGAGAGGGAGAACAGAAAACCTCACAGGAGGGAGACTGGAGGGAGAGGGAAAGGGGAGGGGAGTGGGAGGTTTATTCCTCAAGGCTATTGATTACAGCTGCTGCTCTCATGCTTCAATAGTCCTGCTTATTTTGCTATGCTAACAGGTGAGGAAATGACACCATTTCATGTGAGGTTCATTTGAAAGAACTGTGGATGGCTAGCCTGGAGAAAGGAGAACAGACAGTGGCAGAGTATAGGATGCTGGTGGTGGAGGATGACTTTGATAACTGCAGATATGTCAAAGAAAAACATGGGGAGGAGGGAGTCAACTTGTGCTTAGCTCCCGAGGAGAGAACTAGATGGCAGAAACCAGAAGAAAAGTCTTTAATGTTGTATTTGTCCTTTAAAGTCAATATTTTTCCAATCAATAAATAAAAACAGTGAGTCATGTATCTTCTATGCCTGCCAGTCCATTATGTGTCTATCAAGTTGTGGTCTACTGTAGAAAATTGTCAAAACATGTCTTTTCTCCACCTATTTTCATCAAGGATGTCCTCAAAACAAACTTAGACCCTTCTTTAAAGGTTTTATACAATTGAGAATGTAGGTACATTGTTCAGTAGTTCTTGATGTCACCTTTTTTTTTAACGTAACAATACCATCTGTGGTTCTCACCCCACTTCTGCCCCAATTCATTTGGCATCTTCCTCTCTTTGAAGTATCTAAATTGAAAACAATGCCCTTATGAAACTGTTTCAATTCCAGAACATACTTCTGTGTGCTTAGTCTGATTTGGCCCAGTTGCCATTACCATCTTTGCCCTCTTAAGTGCCACATTGAGCTCCTCCCATTGCACATTAGGTACTTTGGGAATATAGTGTCACTGTTATCAGTGACAAGAATGTTGTAGAAACAGTAGTAAATCTTTTTGCATTTTCCATCTATTTGTTGTCTCCTTTCTATTTTTACTTATAAGTGCTTTGGGAGTACTTGACTTAGCTTGCTCTAATGCCAAGCTTTCTTGTTTTCCCCTACATGAATGTATTTTAGTTTAGTATTACTCTTGGCTATTCTGTCTATCTGTGAGGTGATATGTGTTTGCTCCATGAGGCAGCTTTAGGGCTCTGTTGACCTCCTCGTTGTGGCAACTGTTTTGCATCTGTTAAATATCTCTAAGTAATGATGGTAACAAGACTCCATGTTTTTAAGATTTCCAGCTTTTCAGCATCAACATCTTGTTCAAATTATTCAGATGATCATTTCACATATTTCACCTTTATCTTTATTTCTAATTTTTTTCTTAATTTTGGCCCATGCTCTACTTCATCAATTTTAAGATTATGTGTAGTTATTTAGCTCTTCTCTTATTGAGATAGCTCACAAATGCAAATACCTTGGCATTACTTCGTTGGATATGGGATTTCATCAACATGTGTACTCCCTCCAAAGAGGAAGGTCACAACCCATCCATGCCTTCTTCTCTTATGTGACTCTTGCATATGTTGCCCCATGTGTCTTACACATGGTGTCCACACAACACAGGAATTAGTTTCTTCTAATTTTTTTCACAATATGTAGGTATCAATAGAGCTCACAGTCTGTCCACTAGCTATCCCCATCTCTTGATGTACAAATGGCCCATTTCATTGTCTGTTCCAACATCTCATGCATGATTACTTGTTGGTGATGTCTCAGCCTATTTACATTCATCATGTGCCTGTCCATTACCCTTTGAGTTGTGCTCAAGTTTGCCTCTTTGGAGATTATGTATGACTTATAGATACACAGTGTCATTGGGACCATATTGATAGTAAAATGATATTCCTTTGTTAGAGAGATGCAGTTTCCTTCCAAACAATCCAGTCTGCTTTCTTCCTCCTGTTGAATTCTTGACTCATATCATTGTCCCCTCCTAATGTCTATCCAAGATATATTTCTCAATAGTCAGGCTCTATGGGAAGCCAATCCAACTGGATAGCATAGTCTGGATAGCAAGCACACTACAAGATTTATTTTTAAAAGTTTGAATTTTTATTTTGAAATAGACCTCTAAGTTGCCTAACAAAACTATTGTCAGCTTCTTTTAACCATTTCTCTAAACTCCAGCTCTTTGAACAGCTATAATGGTTTATAAGTAGATTCTACAAACGGAAGGTGCCAGGATTGCCTTAGGCCCAGTATGCTTCAGGCCATGTGGATCTTCCCTTCTTCCTCAAAGGGATAGGATTTAGGAAGATTATATTCCATTATACCCAGGGCAAGAAAACAAACGTGCCCAGGCACACTCGGGGACAAACTGAGAACACAAATTAAAATGGACTTTTATACCTGATAACAAATGGTAGTAACAACCAAGATGCTATATTTCATTGGCATAAAATCTGTGAATTAAGGTCCCTGAAGCCCTCTTACAGAATAAAGAAATTCTCATTGCATCCCTACAGAGTAGCCATTATTTTTCTCATTAGAGATGATAAGTTTGAATGAAAAAAAAATAGAGGAACTGCCTGGGGCTTCATTGTATATCATTGTCAGAAGAGGATTAGAACTCAAAGCTTATGGATTCCAGGTTTCGATTTAGACTAGACTAGTTCTGTCTAGAATCTGCTTGTCCCACTTCCTTGACATTTCCTTTCAATCTAATGCCTTTCTTCCCCAAAGAAAACCTTTCATTTCTCCATGTCTGAGCACCCCAAAACTTTCTCCCCTTGAAGGCTACTGGGCTGGCTCCTTGGGGTGCTTTTAATGCCAGAGCCCGGAATGAACTCAGACTCTGACACTAGCAATGAGAAAGCTATAATTTTCATATTGTATCTCCTCGCCAATTGTAAATCAGTCATTTTAAGGACGCTTTTCATTCTCGTTTTCCTTCAGGCATCTCTTATTCTCTCTCCGGAAAAAGAAAAGATTTGGTTTATAGCTAACTGCAAGACTGAAATGACATATAAAATAGCAACAGCAGGGAACAAATGTGTCCCTAAAGTGGCAATATGGTGCCTTTTTTGTGTGTTTTAAGGCTTTGGAGCGAGAGGCAATTTTTCTTTCCCAGCTTCCATTTGAATAGAGGCTGGAAATTTAGAAAACAACATTAGGTGAGTTCAGTAATGGGGGCTGACCTGTGCTGCTCTGATGCTCGATGAACTGGAGGGGATACATTGTCCTAGCATCAATACATCGTTCTCCAGCTATTAGGCAGCATTCTAATGCCAGATGCTTGAAGTGTGTGTGGGGGGGGGGGGGAAGCAAAACTACCTTGCTAATAATAGAAAGTGTGAAATTCCATTTTTTTGTTATATAATATTTCCTCACTATCAGCGACGATATTTTATGTCATTAATAAGGAACTGGAGGAGAAAGACACACACTCCTTCCCTCTTTTTCCTCTAAATTTCAAAAGAAAAGCCAGGCTTACAGTCAAGTGTATTTTCTTTCTTTTCTTTCTTTTTTATCAAATAGGACAATTCAAACATTTCTTTTGAGTCACACGCCCAAAGCTAGGGCAATGTCTGTGTGCTCCCAATTCACTACAATATTCATAAATCTAAAGGACTGACAGCAGAGAGAAGGAAGGAAGGGGAAATAAACCCCAACAAGTTCTCTGCTGAGAGACAGAGCAAATTGAGTCAAGCATGTGGCTCATTATCCTCCATAGTAGAAAATGATGCTGCTGAGATGAGGTTATTTCCTGAGAAGGTGGGTGAAGCTAAAAGGACTCTTCTTTGACCTACAGCCCTGACATCACTGATGGGGAAGGGGTCTAGTCTATAGCTACTTTATTATTACGAGGTACCGTTAAGAGATGACATTTTCTTCTTCCTCTTTTCTGATAGTCAAATACAAAATCTTATACCACCTTTGGAAATTCATTCATTCAATTAGTTGATCAACAGACGTTTGTTAAGTGAAAATTATTTATTAAATGTCAGGAATTACACTAAGCACTGGGGATACAAAGGCAAAGAATTGCCCTCAGGGAACTTATGCTCTAACAGGGGAGACCACATGCCCAGAAAGAGATTCAAAATACAGACATGTAGTAGGAACCTTACCCTCCCCTTCTCTTTCCTCCTCCCCAAATGGATGTGCTCAGTCACTATCCCTAGTTTCTGAGATAACGAACTTTCATAGTAGTAGTACAAACATCATTATCTCCATTTTACAGATGAGGAAACTAAGGTAGGCAGAGTGACTTTCCCAAGATAAAATAGCTAATGAACCTCTGAGGTGGGATTTGAAGTCTCAGGACTTCCTCCAGGTACTGCATTCTTTCTGCCACCTAGCTGCCTTGATAATCTTCAAGAATAGATTGCAACATAACCAATGTGAAAATAGGTTTAATATGAATATATATGTAGAGCCTATATCAGATTGCAGGCTGTCCTGGGGTGGGGGAGGGGAAGGAGGGGAGAAAAGCTTGTGGAACTCAATACTGTAAACTGTAAAAATAAATAAATAATTTTTTTTTTTTTTACAAAAAGGCCTTGGTAGTTGTAACATAACCTAGTTCCAAAGAAAAGAATAGGATCAGAGATTTAGAGCCCAAAGGGATGAAGGAGACCCTCAGCCCCTCAAGTTACAGATGATGAAACTGAGGCCAACGAGATTAAATGACTTGCCTAAAATTGTGCAAGTCCTAGGTATGAGAGATGGGATTTTAATTCAATTTCTTAGACCCCCTTTAAAAACCACACACACTGGAAGTAACTTTCAGCGTCTGGACTCTAAGGTTGTGGCATTCCTGTTGTTTTGGGGGATGGATTTGGAGTAGGGCAAAAGTAGGACCTCCTGAAGTAACCCTCTATAAGACTGAAATACTATAGAAAGGTGTTCGCTGTAGACAGCATGTGGATAAGTTAGTCAGGGTCCAGATGAATTCTGGATAAGTCCTGAGAATGGTCGAACGTGAAAGTGTGTGTGATGAACTCAGAACTCCAGATTCCAAGGGCACATGGAAGGTGAAGACTGAGCCACGTTTTCTACCCTATTGTCCCTAAAATCAGATACAGTGAGATAAAGATAATGCTCCATCTGGAGTCCTGAGTTAAAATCTACCCTCAGACACTTATTAGATGTGTGACCCTGGGCAAGTCATTTAATTTCTGTTTGTCTCAGTTTCCTTATTTGTAAAATGTGGGTAATAAGAGCATCTACCTCCCAGGCTTATTGTGAAGATAAAATGAGATAATTGTGAAGTGCTTAGAATAATGCCTTGTACCTATTAAGTACTATATAAGTGCTAGGTATTATCAAAGGTCTTACATTCCATTTGTAGGAAACACCATACGCACATAAGTATATACAAAATACATTCAAAGCAATTTCACTTAAAAGCCATCTCTTGCTCCTTGCCCCTTTATTCTGAATCTTCCCAGCCGGGGTCCATTATAACTGGGGCTTCCCACACCTCTCTAGCTGCAGAGTCCCTGGGGCCTCTGCTCATGTCAGTGGGTTAGCTGCTTTCCACACTGAACTGGACTTTTCTGTGACTTCATCCTCTCTGCCATTCTGCTATATGATGCCCAGATTCTCCTTGTTACACCTGCTATTCTTATGGGGTAGCTAGATGGCAAAGTGGATAGAGTGTTGGGTTTGGAGTTAGGAAGACTCATTTTCCTGAGTTCAAATCCTACCTTAGACACTTACTAGTTGTGTGACCCTGGGCAAGTCACTTCACCCTGTTTCCCTCAGTGTCCTCACTTATAAAATGAACTGGAGAAGAAAATGGCAAATCAGTCCACTATGTTTGCCAAGAAAACCCCAAACAGGGTCACCAAGAGTCAGACAGGACTGAACAATGACTTAACAACAGCAAAACTGTTACTCTTGGCTGGGTATCTCCTCCTTTACTGATGCTCCTGTCTGCTAGATTTCAGCATGTGGACATTCTCTTCTAGGGAAAGGGGACTTGAAGCTGCTGTGTGTCATGCAGACCCAGCCCTGCTCTGCAGGCTAGCTGGAGAAGCCTTAGGCATCTCGAACTCTGTCTTTTAAACTGACTCCCTGCTGCTGTTCCTTCAGACTCTCTCAGTTCAATGCCTTTCTGAATTATGGTCAGACAGTTCCTTTCCATTCCTATTATATGTCAGGTCAGAGCCCATCATTTTCCTGGACTCTACTTTGCAAAAACTGCAAAGTGACTGACCTCAGGTCCTTCTGACTTCCCATCTCTGCTGCCTGGGTGATCTCTCTGTCTCTTTCTCTCTGTCTCTCTCTCTGTCCCTCTGTCTCTGTCTGTCTGTCTCTGTCTCTCTGTCTCTGTCTGTCTATCTGTCTCTCTCTCTGTCTCTCTGTCTGTCCCTCTGTCTCTGTCTGTCTCTCTCTGTCTCTCTGTCTGTCTCTCTGTCTCTGTCTCTCTGTCTCTCTCTCTCTCACTCTCTCTCTGTGGTTCTCCAACCACTGTATTGTAGAAAGAATGCCATACTTGGAGTCAGGGGTCCTGGGTTCGGTTCAGAATCTCCCACTTTGCTGTTTGGCCTTGGAAGATTTTCTTCCCATCTCCAAACCTCAGCTTTCTCATTTGTTCAATAAAAGGGTTGAACAAAATTATCTTTAGGATCTCTTCTAGTGTTAGTATTCTGAGCTCTGTAAAGGCTCTAATGACCATCAGTATGCTAATTATCATCTAGTAATTATCATTCTGATAACTCCCGGTCTATATGTTTAGCACTTACATCCCCACCACATCCAAGGTCAGTCTTGCATCATGCGCTCCTTGTACATTACAGTCCAAATTGGAGGTCCAGTAGGGCATCTCAATCCCAATGAGGCTAAAGTAGAACTTGTCTTTCCTTCAAACCCAGCCCTGAACTAACTCTCCAGTTTCTGTGTAGGACATCAGCATCCTTCCAGGCGCCCAGATTCATAACCTTGGTTTCATCATTGGGTCTTTGCTTTCAGTCATACCACATGTACAACCCAATGAGTTGCCAAATCTTGCCATTTCTACTCCAATGTCCCCTTATTCCCACTAGTTCAACCACCATCTTGGTGCAGGTCTCCATGATTCTCTGCATGCCGCCCCTCCCCCCATCATGGTCTTTAATTTTCTAAGGGATCTTCCTTCCTTAAATGTCACTCCTCTTCAATTCATCTTCAAAATATCTTCCAGAAAGATTTCCCTAAAGCGATGGTCATATCATTCCCCTATTCAATAACTTTAATGGTTTCCTATTATTTCAGAATCAAATTCAAAGCCCTTTATTTGACATTTAAAGCCCTTCACAAATTGGCCCCAAAAGACTTTCCCAGTTTATTGTACCTTATTCCCCTTTGCACGCATTGTAGTATAGCCAAATGACCTTATTACTGCAATTCATACAAAGCAGTCCATCTCCCCTCTTCATGGCTGCCACCCATGCCTGGCACAAGCCCCTTTATCACATCCTTCTCTTTTGTTGTTCTGTAATTTCAGTCATGTCCCCAGGTCTTTGTGACCCCATTCAGGTTTTCTTGGCAGAGATAGTAGAGTGGTTTGTCATTTTCTTCTCCAACTCATTTTACAGAAGAGGAAACTGAAACAAACAGGGCTAAATGACTTGCCCAGGGTCACATAGTCAATAAATGTCTGAAGCCAGATTTGAACTCAGGAAGATGAGTCCTTGATGCCAGTCTAGTGTTCTATAGTGCCACCTTGCTGCTCTCCTGCTCCTCTTAGAATTCCAAGTTCCCTTCAAAACTCAGTTCAAATACTGCATTGTACATGAAGTCTTTCTGGATCCTTCACAGTTGTGAGTGACTTCCCCTTAAACAAATCTATCTACTTTGTACACCTCTTTCTCCATATATTGCTCTGGCACAAGCTCTTTGAGAGAATGGAATGCTTCTCTTTTGTCTTTGTATCTCTA
>JAQQSK010009222.1:0-13172 GCA_028658325.1 Potorous gilbertii | reverse complement strand
AAAAAAAAAAAAAAAAAAAAAAAAAAAAAAAAAAAAAAAAAGAAAAGCCTAGCCCCAAAAGAAAATGTGCTCACTATCCAAGCAAAACATACTGATCTCAAAGACTGGATACAGAGAGATAACCTAAGGATAATAGGTTTCCCAGAAGAGCAAGACAAGGTGAAAAACTTGAACACCATAATATACGAAATGATACAAGAGAGGTTCCCAGAAATTCTTAACACAGAAAATGCAATACCAATTGAAAAAATTCATGAGTTGCATCCAGAAAAAATACAAGATGGAGAACTCCAAGACCCACAGTGGTTAAATTTAACAATTCAGTTCAGAAACAAGTTTTACAAGTGATCAGGAGGAATACTTTCAAATACAAAGGAAAGAAACTTCTTATAATACAAAACTATTCTGCCCCCATCAGAAAATACTATAGGAAAGACAATTATGTGTTGTAAAGAGCAACAGAGCTAGGATAGAGCCCAAGATGACCTACCCTGCAATCCTGGCATTAACCATAAATGAAAAGAAATGTAGTAATGTAGTGTTTGAATCATTTTTAGAAAGAAAAGAGATTGTTTGCTTCTTTGAACACTCCAGACAAGAAAAATGAAGGAAAGGTGAATAAATGGATGTTACTGTGCTATTAGAAATGATGCATCTGATAAATATAAAGAAATTTAGAAAGTTCTCTATGAACTAATGCAGAGAAATATAAAGAAACATTCATACACAATGACTACAACAATAAAATACAAAGAAGAGCCACATCCCAAAATAAAAAATGAAGAGAACTCAAATGAAGAGATATGAAAGGTCACCCTCACATTTGCATTATGTAATCCTTTTATGGAGGTGGGAGGTCCATAAGTGTCATACATTACGAATGTTTTCTTTTTTAAAAATTTAATGTATTTTTAATTTGTGGACTAAAATAAGCATCTCCATAACATAGTATAATAAAAAAATGATTGCACATGAAACTGCAAATTTATTATGTACAACTTGCTATTCCTTTGAATATATGATAACATTATCATGTAAATTTCTTTTCTCCTTTTACTTTCTTCCCTCCTTCCCCATTCTGCCCCGCCATAAATGTGGCTACCATTAGATACAAATAAGTGTGTATGTGTGTATGTGTATACATCCATAAAATTTTCTGTACATATTTTCAAACTTTTTTCAATATATCAGTCAGTTGTGCTGATTTTTTTCCTTTTTAAAAATGGAATGATTCTCTGTGAGAGGTTGGCAAGACATATGTAGGATAACTATGATGATTTGAGAAACAGACAATATTAATAAAAACTTATTTTAAAAAAGAAAATGGTATAGGTTAGGAACATATGGAGTTTGGGTGAGAATGGCAATCTGTAATAGTGGGAGGAGTACACACATGAAGGTAAAAGATTATTCATGTCCACATATTCTTATGTGACCTACATTTTTTTTTCCAAGAAAAATCAATTCGTTAACAGGGTTAGCAATTACCAATAAATGAGATCCAAGGCTCCTTAGTCCCAGGACCCTCTGACAGGCAGAGCAACTCTTATATGAAGTTGGTTACATAAGATCCAGTGATGCAAACTAAACTAAGATGGCGATTGGCCCACCACAAAGATAGGTGGTGGGCTTACATTTGATTTGACTCAGAGAGGGCATTTCCAGAACCCATGGCAATGGGAAAAATACAGCTGGCTAATATCCTCTAAAAAGTGTCATGGTAAACAAACCTACTATAACTGGGTTGATTGATATCTCACTATGGTGAGCAAAAACTCATAGATTTTGAATCTTTGTGGTCAGACTGTACTCCATAGGAATAAGGAAGTTAAACACTTACAAACTCTACCACTAACGGCTATATAACCAATTCTAAATCTGATCCAAAAGTATTGATTCCAGTGATTAGATACAATTCTCAAACAGCAGTTAATACATAATACAAAATAGTGGGACATCAAATTTCAGTTTCACAATGGTTACTCCAAAGTTACCAGGAAACTTTTAACTGCTGAATCAAATCAAATACCCTTTTCTCAATGCTCATCCTTCTTGATCTCTGAAGCTCCTGATACTGTGCTGGGTACTTTTCCTCCTTTGTGTTTTTCTTCTTTGTATTCTTCTGTCTTGGATCTTCTACCCACCTGCCTGTTCCTTTTCAAGATCCTTTGGTGGGTCGTTATTAGTTATCATACCTACCTTTTAAGACGGTTGAAAAAGACAGGGTTGAAGCCCTGTATAATCAAACACTACCTTCTTAAAGTTTTCACTTCCAGAATCTGCCTTTCTTTCTTTACACCCTTGTCTGTGATCAGCAACAGGGGCAAAACTCTACCACCTCTAGTCTTCAGTTTCCTGGGCAAGACTTTTCAATATTTAGCAGTGCTTTCTAGATTCCTTTTAGCTGTATCATTTATGACCCTTTGAATAATAAGAGATAGGTAAGTTTGAACCTGTCCCTTTTTCTTTTTTTTCTGGGCTAATTTTATTTTTTTATTATATTAATTTTATTTATTTTTAGTGTTCTACAGTCACTACCATATAACTTAGATTTTTTTCCTCTACCTACCCTACACCTCCCCCGCTCCCTCCTTGAAAAGGTATACAATTCTGTGTAGGATCTACGCATACGTTCCTGTTAAATACATTTTCACTATGGACATGCTGTGTAGAAGAACTAAAATGAATGGGAGAAATCATATAACAAACTGAAACATAATACACACACAAAAAATGATCTCCTATATTCTGCAATTGACTTCCTCAGTTCTTTCTCTGGATGTGGAAGGCATTTGCCTTAGAAGACCATTGGGAATTTTTTTTTAAGTCCTTGCATTGCTATGAAGTTACAAGTCTACCAGAAAAAACTCTCTCACACTGTGGTCGTTGCTGTGCACAAAGTTCTCCTAGTACTGCTCCTTTCACTCAGCATCAGATCCTATAAGTCTTCTCAGGCCTCTCTGAAGTCTTCTTGTTCATCATTTCTTATAGCACAATAGTACTCCATTACATTCATATACCATAATTTATTCAGCCATTCCCAATTGATGGCCATCCCCTTGATTTCCAGTTTTTGGCCACTACAAAGGTTGCTGCTATAAATATTTTTGTATGTGTGGAACCCTTTCCCAGTTTTATGATCTCTTGGGGATACTGTCCTAGAAGCGATATTGCAGGGTCAAAGGGTATGCACATTTTTGTAGCCCTTTGGGCATAGTTTCTAATCGATCTCCAGAATAGCTGGATGAGCTCACACCTCCACCAACAATGTATTAGTGTTCCAACTCTCCCACATCCTCTCCCACATCCTCTCCAACATTTATCATTTTTCTGTTCTGACATGTTTGCCAATCTTATAGGTGTGATGTGGTACCTCAGAGTTGTTCTGATTTGCATCTCTCTAATCAATAGTGATTTAGAGCACTTTTTAATATGATTATAGATATCTTTAATTTCTTCCTCTGAAAAGAGCCTGCTCATATCCTTTGACCATTTATCAATTGGGGAATGACTTACATTCATAATCTAAGGTATATTTCCTAATTCAATCTTGTTTTTAATCCAAGTTTCTCAAATTTATAGAGTATAACCAGATTCAAATCATCATAGATATTTATAATTATGGTCACAGTTCTTGCAGCATTCTAAACATATCATGTCATCAATTGTTTACGAAGCTTTAGCATCATCTGAATAAATGATGTCATTTCAGATCATGTTATGAGAATTTCTTTCATCGATGATGAATGAATTTTGATTTATTTTCAGGCATATATTCTTCTAAGGGACAGGCAGTATTTCATAATGGAGGGAATGCTTCATTTAGAGTCAAATTCTGTTCCTCATACTAACTGCTTGACTCTTGGCAACCTAGTTAACTTTTTATCTGGAAAGTTGCAGACAGGTTTCAATCTGCATTAATACAGGGAACTTTCCATACTAGGAGATTCTCAAACTGATGAAATCATGGATTATTTGATTCTTTGCATAACATGTAGTAATCCTTTTCTTTAAAAAAGCACTCAAATCTACAAACAGATGGTCTTTGAACAGATGTGCCTTATATGATTTGCATGTCTTATGACATGATATTTTCCCATATTCTGCTGGTGGTACTGATTACTGAATAGTTATTGATTCTTTGGATCATAGTCTCATAGATTTGGAACTGGAGGAGAGCTCAAAGACCATATTGTCTAATCTCATTTTACAGATGAGAAAGGGGAAGTACAGAGAAGTTAAGTGAATTGTACAGGATCACACAAGTAATAAACATCAGGGGTAGGATTATGGGTGGAATTACATTAAAAACAGTTTTTAATTATTGGGCCTCCCAAAAGCCCTGAAGTAGGCAATTTAATGACAAATTCTAGGTTAGAGGTTATACTAAATTACTTAATAGTAGTACTAGATAGTGGAGTTACTACCTGAATTTCTTTAACCTTAGTAGGATCTCTGTCTCATCAGTAGAAAAATGATAGTGTGATGAAAGTAGGCTGGAGCTATTTAACCTGGTACATAAAGCACTTGATCTCTATTTTAGAAAGATCTGAATTCAAATCTAATTTCAGATACTTATAAGCTTGGTGACCTTGGACAAGTCACCTAACTTTTCCGTCTGTTTCTTTATCTGTAAAATGGAGATAACAATAGCAATTGTCTACTAGTGTTGTTATGAAAATAAAATGAGATATTAGTAAAGTGTTTGCAAATCTTAAAGCACTTTATAAATCCTTATTCTACCTTCTGCTTGGCAAAGGGAGCAAAGGGTAGAAATTGAAGAGGCCAGTTTAGGCTTAATGGAAGGAGAAACAACAACTCCTCAATAATTAGAGTTTTCAAAAAAAAAATAAAAGGAAATAGTCTGCTCCAGGAGATGTTAGATTCTCCCTCATTAGAAGTCTTTAAGAAATGATAGATCATCCTTTGTTATATATGCTGATTCTTTTTCCAGTATGGATTGACCTCGGAGGTCTTGCACAACACCAGAATTTTGTGATTTTTTAAAAAACCAATTAAACAGGCTCGAGACAACCAGATATTCAACATGACAAGTCCTTATTCCTGTGATTGTTTTTTCTGGGTAAACCTTCACTCCCAAATTTCTATGGAATGTAAACTAAAATAAAAATGAATTAAAAACATTAACATGTCATCATAGTGCCCCCGGATGTGCATAGCTGGTTTGACTGAATGAACAAAAGTCCCAAAGGCATTAACTTGACCTGTGGCTGTGCTAAAAAAATGATCAGACTATTACAGGTATACCAGTTGTAGTCTAAAACACAAATCAAAAAGAATAGATAGTGTTCCTTGTACCACTTGCTTTGTCTTAAAATCATTACCGTGTCCAGTCTGGGTGACTGTTCTCCACCTATTATACTATTAAAGCAGCTCATGATGTTTGGGATGGTTAGGAATTCACCTCAGAATGGACCACTTATCACGTCTATGCCTATCCTATTCTACATAACATTGCCAAGAAGAAAAGCGTGGAGATACTTCCCCCCACTCCCCTCAGGAAGCCCAGTGAAACCAAGGAGCATAGTCAGACAGTCTTAGAGTACTGAGAAATTATCAGTAAACCTGCTTCTTTCTTGTCTTGTGATGTACTTCTTTAAGGAAAGGCTTGTTTGAGGTGTTGAATGATTACCACAGGATATTCAGGTTGGAGAGTATTCTCAAGACCAGTTAAAATGTTTTAAGGATGAAGAAACTGAAGTCCAAGAGTGGTGACAGAATCATAGAACTGGAGATCTGAGAGAGGGACCATAGTGGACATATATCCTGACCCATGTGTGAAATGAAATTATGGTATTTCACCAAAATTATCATCCAACTTCTTGAAGACTTCTAAAGAGGGGAAATCTACTAACTCCTGAGGCTATATCCCAACAGCTCTAGCTGTTAGCAGTTTGGTGTTGTTTTTTTTTCCTGATATCAAAGCCTAAATTTTTCTTTCCATCTTCTACCCATTGTTTTTGATTCTACCCTTTGGGGTCAAGTAAATGAAGCCTTATCCCTCTTCCTCCACAAGACAACTCTTCAGCTATTTGAAGATAGCTACCTTCATCCTCCCTAAGAGTTCTCTTTTTCAGGCTAATTGTCCCCATTTCCTTCCACAGATTATTATATGGCATAGATTAAAGGCCCTTTGCCATCAAGGTTTCTCTCCTGTGAACACACTTGAGCTTATCAATATCTTCCTTAAACTATATCCTCCAGAACTGTGCATACTACTCCAGATGTGACTGATGAGGGCACAGTAAAGTCAGACTATTGCTTCCCCATGCCTGGACTCTATCCCTTCTTACCTGACATAGGTCATAAAATTATCAAATAGCAAAATGGGGTCTAGACCTCAGAGTTACTGATTCCCAGTCCAGAGTTCTTTTCACAATACACAGTTACCATAAAGACTAGATAGAAAACTATAGTGGCCCTACTGAAAATTATGAATTACACATATTCTCTTTCCTGATGGGTTTCCCCTGTCCATTGAAGTGTTTCCATTTGTCCAGTCCTTAGCTTACCCTAAGTCTACCTTAGTTTGCTGTGAAGCTTAACTTTGCTTTTCTCACTCCTTATTAAAACCTGTTTTCATTCCATTCCTTTGGGCACCCTTTTTTCTCAGGAGACTGATAAAGGAATTAATGTTAAAGTGATTACAGGTAATTATGGAGCTGATGTGTTATACCTCCAAGCTAATCATGAATTTTAATAGGAATTTTGGAGAATTGTCCATTAATTCAAAAGATTTGTAAGGGTGGAGACCTTCTTTCACCCTTCAAGATATATTTAGTGATTACTACCTTTGCTTTCATGTAGAGTGATCCCTAAATAAATTTCTTCTACTTGTACACTCAGCACCCATGTTTTAATTCTGTAGTACATCTGTGTCTATGCTTGGGTTTTTTTGTTTTTGTTTTTGTTGTTGTTGTTGGTTTTTTTTTTTTTTACAATTACCTGCCCCAATCTGTTGCAAAGGAAGAGGGATAAGTGGAAGGCCCTAAATGCCAGAAAAAAAGAACATATAGTTTAATTGGTGGGCAATGAGGAGTCCATGAAAATTGTCTGTGCCCTTCCAACCCAACCCTCTCACAGGAGATAGAAGATCAAGTTGGTGTATATATGATGTCCTAGGCAAGAGATGATGAAGTTCCTACTTGAGGAGTTGCGATGAAAGTGGATTCATAAAATCTCAGAATTCAAAATACTGAGGTCATCTAGTTCAACCTGAACTTGAAAAGGAAACTTCTCTACAGTGGACAGTAATCTAGCTCCAAGAATGGGGCACCTGTTGTTAAGGCAAGCTCTACTATTACGATTTTTTTACATCAAGCCTTTCTACAACTTTCATCCATTGTCGATAGATCTTCTACGTTGAAGAAAGTAGAACAAATCCTGTAAATATTTTAAGAATGCCATCAAATCATAGAATTTAAGAGCTGGAAGGAACCTCTGGGATTATTTAGCCCAAACTGTATCTGACTAAGTAGCCTTTCAACAGCCTCAGTTAACATATGAAGATTTCCAATGAGTGGGGACCCAGGAACAACTGAGGCAGCCGATGCCACTTTGGGATGTTTCTGAAAGAAAGCGTGGACGCTTTTCCTTACGTCAAGCCTAAATCTACCTCTCTGTAATTTCTACTCATTATTCTGCTTTCTGATGCCACTGGAAAAAGTCTGATTTTTCTTCCTCATGACAGCCTTTCAATCTGAAGACAGTCATTATATCTCCTCTATATCTTCCTTTCTTTAGGCAAAACATCCCCAATCTTTCTAATCATCCTTATTTTCCATGTCCTCCAGCCTCATTACCATCTGGCTTGCCCTGTTATGAACATGCTCTAGTTTTCTATATCTTTCTGAAACATGGTGCCCAGAACTAAATGAGTTCCAGATGTAGCCTGACCTGGGCAAAATATAGTTTAACCATCACAACCCTCATTTTGGGAAACATAGTTTAATTTATTTTTAATAATTTATTATAAACAACATAGTATACAATATAACTAATTAAAATTGTTGTGAAACTATTTATATGTAAATTAATTATAGTGCATAAAATGTCATAACTTTTAGGTCACCATGAGGATTTTTAAAATTTGTGCCTTCTATCTCATGCATTTTTAATAATTTAAAAGTTTTGGTCATTCTGAACTTGAAAAGTAGCAATAAATTTTAACATTTCCATGTACAAAGAACATAAAAAGGTTATGTGAAACTGTCAATCTTAACACATGCAGCTTGTTTATTTTAAAAAGTATGTATATATACATATGTGTATGTGTATATATATATATATATATATATATGTGTGTGTGTCTACATACATACATACACACACACACACACACACACACACACACACACACACACATATATATATATATATATATATATATATATATACACACCAATTGCTTATATTAGTTCCAACAAAGTCACTTAATTTATCTTATACTCTGAACACCTTTCAGTACTCTTCCATATATTTTCTTTAAGTCTTCATGGAAACTCTTTTGTTCCTTTTTATCATTAACATGATTGGACCCTGCCCCACCAAAAAAAATTATAGCAAGATAACATGATCAAATAAAATAATTCTATATACTAGTTATTGGCTAAGTCTGAAATGTATATCCCCTTTGGCATCTCTACACCATTATTTGTCAGGGGGTAGACACCATATTTCATCATCACCCTTCTGGAAGCATAGTTGATTATTGCACTGGTCAGAGTACAAGTTACCAGCTTACTTAAGCCTTTTAAAGTTATTCTTGACAATTTCTGTACATTGTGTAAATTGTTCTTCTGGTTCCGCTCTTCTCACCTGTATCAGTTCATAAGAGTATCCCCAATTTCTTTGAATCTTTCCTTTTGCAATATTTTACAATGTACCATATATACAATATACCATAATTTTTATGCCATAATTTGTTCAACCTTTCCCCAATTAATGGTCATCTTTTTAGTTACAATTCTTTGCTCTAACAAAAAGTGCAACTATGGATACTTTTGTATATATGTATTCTTTCCCTCTCTCTCTGACCCTGTAGGGTTAAATTCCTAATAGTGTTATTGCTAGGTCAAAGAGTGTGCACAGTTTAGTAACTTGGGAATACATTTCAAAATTGACCAGAATGATTGGACCCATTCACAATTTTAACAATAGTATGTTTACAGTGGCCTTTCTTCCTCTTCCCTCTCCAACAATTTTCATTTTTCCTTTTTGTCATCTTCACTGATGTGATGGGTGTGAGTTGCAACCTTAGAGTTGTTTTAATTTGCATTTCTCTTAGTAATCTGGAACATTTTTTATATGGTTGCTGATAGCTTGCTTTTCATCTTTTGAGAGTTGCCTGATCATGTCCTTGGACTGTTTAACTATTTAGAATGCCATTTCTTTTTATATAATGGAACACACACACACACAACTCTTTAGCCTACATATCTTGGATATCAGATCTCTGTTATAGAATTTAAACAGTTCCCATTTAACTATTTCTCTGATAATTTTAGCTTGATGGACTATATTTCACAAAATGTTTAAGATTTTCTTTAACCAAAACTGTCTACTTTATGTCCTACATTCCTCTCTATCTTTAAGAACTCTTCTTCCCTTATTTATAGTTGTTTCTCCTTCTTTATCCTTTTGATTTGTTTATGATATGACCTTCATATCAAGTTTATTTATCCATTTAGAGCTTATTTTGCCATATGTTGTGGGATATTTTTCTATGCCTAATTTTTGTCAGACCACTTTTTATTGTTTCCAGTAGTTTTAAACAGAATTGTGAATCTTTACTGCAGTAATTGATGTCTTTGAGTTCATTGAACACTCTGATTACTCTTACAAGGACACTGTCAAAGTCTCTCTGGAGAACTCTGATATCAGCTGTGAGACATGGGAAACACAGGATTGTCCATCATGGTATGCTCCCCTTAAAGAAGCTATTGTACTCTTTGAGCAAAGCAGAGTTGAGATAACACAAAAGAAATGTGACATATGTCCCCCAAATAGCCAGACAATTTGTGCCTGACCTGTGAGAGAGTTCTGCTAGCTTGTGTTGGGTATGATCATTCCCAGCTGGAAACACCGTACATTAACCCTGACATGGTGATGTTACTTTAGTCCTCTTTGATATGAAGGACAAATGACAATAACACATTCTTTTGTATGTGATCAATTGTGGCAGAATGATTATTTGGGTACAGTATCTACCTGAACAGAGGGAATGGAGGCACAGTTCAAGTGCAAAACCCAGATT
This sequence comes from Potorous gilbertii, assembly GCA_028658325.1. NCBI lineage: Eukaryota > Metazoa > Chordata > Mammalia > Diprotodontia > Potoroidae > Potorous > Potorous gilbertii. Next base: position 2,896 of record JAQQSK010009222.1, on the reverse strand, counting down.
CATTTATTGGGTGAGTACAGCACACAGGCTTGTGGGGGACAGTAGAACCTAGTCTGCTGCTCCAAAGATTGGGAGTTTAGACAGTAGTTTGTATGGTTTTAAAACAAAGGGAGACAGGAGGATTGAAGGAATGCAGAGTACCTGGAACCAGGATGCTTGTGCAAGCTCTGTCTGTTTGGGGCCAGTATGACTCAGTTTGAGTCAGCCCTGTGGTTGCTGGCCCAGCAGAAGTATTCTGGGTTTACCCAGTGGAAACTGCTGAAGGATCATGGATATGTCAGAGTTGAGCAACACTCATTCCACCTCCTGATTGGCTGATTTTGATTCCTAGGTTATTTCAGCCTCTCCTGGATAATAAGGGAACTCAAGCAAATCAAAGTGGATAGCAAGATCACTATTCATTTCCTTTCTACATATATCATGCACCTAAGCTATCCCGCTGATTAACTTTTATAATATTTTAGCCAACCAATTTTGATGATTGTGTTGTGATATAATTTTAGATCAATAAATTATGAATAACTTGAGGGCAGCACTTAATAGTGTCTCTAGTGCCTGATAATTGTTTATTTCCTATTGTAATTTTTAAAATTATTTTCCTTAAGATTCTCAATCTTATCTTCATGCAGATAAGTTTAAAGTAATCCTATGTGGTAGCTTGATATAACATTAGGTTATGTGGTCATTTAAAAAATATAATGGCATGGCTCTACCATGTGTAATTAATATTTCTATGATAAGCTTTTATTTCTACATATAATTTTCATTTAGTTCCTGTATACACCCTGGTATATGAACTTCTAAATATTTTATTTTATTTTTTTATTAAAACTATTTATTTACTTTTAGTTTTCAACATTCATTTCCACAAGATTTTGAGTTCCAAATTTTCTCCCCATCTCTCCCCTCCCCCTCCCCAAGACACCATGCATTCTGATTACCCCTTCCCCCAATCTGCCCTCTGTTCTGTCACACCCCACCCTTCCCTTATTCCCATCATCTCTCTTTTCTTGTAGGGCAAGAGAGATTTCTATAATTCATTATCAGTATTTATTTCTTAGTTGCATGCAAAAACAATTCTCAACATTCGTTCCTAAAACTTTGAGTTCCAACTTCCCTCCCTCCTTTCCTCCCTCCCCACCAATCCCTACTGTGAAGGCAAGCAATTCAATATAGGCTACACATGTGTAGTTGCACAAAAGACTTCCATAATAGTCATGTTGTGTAAGACTAACTATATTTCCCTTCATCCTATCCTATCCCCCATTTATTCTGTTCTCTCTTTTGACCTTGTCCCTCCCCAAAAATGTTGACTTCTAATTACTCCCGCCTCCCCTTTTCTCTCCTATCATACCCCCTTCTCCCCTTCTCCCCAACTTTCCTGTAGTATAAGACAGATTTTCATACCAAATTAAGTGTGCATGTCATTCCCTCCTTAAGCCAAATGTGATGAGAGTGAGCTTCACTTTTCCCCTCTCATCTCCCCTCTTTTCCCCTCCATTGAAAAAGCTTTTTCTTGCCTCTTTTATGTGAGATAATTTGCCCCATTCACTTTCTCCCTTTCTCCTCCCAATATATTCCTCTCTCATCCCTTAATTTAATTTTTTTAGATATCATCCCTTCCTATTTAGCTCACCCTGTGCCCTCTGTCTTATGTATATAATCCCTACAACTATCCAAATACTGAGAAGAGTCTCAAGAGTTTCAAATATGATCTTTCCATGTAGGAATGTAAACAGTTCAACTTTGGTAAGTCCCTTATGATTTCTCTTTCCTGTTTACCTTTTAATACTTCTCTTGATTCTTGTGTTTGAAAGTCAAATTTTCTATTCAGCTCTGGTATTTTCATTAAGAATGCTTGAAAGTCCTCTATTTCATTGAAAGACTATTTTTTCCCCTGAAGTATTACACTCAGTTTTTCTGGGTAGTTGATTCTTGTTTTTAATCCTAGTTCCTTGGCTTGTGGAATATCATATTCCAAGTCCTTCAATCCCTTAATGTAGAAACTGCTAGATTTTGTGTTATTCTGATTGTATTTCCACAATACTGGAATTGTTTCTTTCTAGCTGCTTGCAATATTTTCTCCTGGACCTGGGAACTCTGGGATATGGCTACAATATTCCTAGAATTTTTTCTTTTGGGATCTCTTTCAGGAGGTGATCAGTGAATTCTTTCAATATTGATTTTGCCCTCTGGTTCTAAAATATCAGGGTAGTTTTCCTTGATAATTTCTTGAAAGATGATGTCTAGGTTTTTTTTTGATCATGGCTTTCAGGTAGTCCTATAATTTTTAAATTTTCTCTCCTGGATCTATTTTCCAGGTCATTTTTTTTCAATGAGATATTTCATATTGTCTTCAATTTTTTTCATTCTTTTGGTTTTGTTTTGTAATTTCTTGGCTTTTCATAAGGAACTTAGCCTCCATCTTCTCCATTCTAATTTTTAAAGGACTGTTTTCTTCAGTAAGCTTTTGAACCTCCTTTTCCATTTGGCTAATTCTGTTTTTTAAAGCATTTTCCTCCTCATTGGCTTTTTGGACCTCTTTTGCCATTTGTGTTAGTCTGTTTTTAAAGGTCTTATTTTCTTCAGCATTTTTTGGATCTCCTTGAGCAAGCTGTTGAATCACTTATCATGATTTTCTTGCATCACTTACATTTCTATTCCCAATTTTTCCTCCACCTCTCTTACTTGATTTTCGAAAGCATTCTTCTCCTCATTGGCTTTTTGAACCTCTTTTGCCAATTGAGTTAGCCTATTTTTCAAGGTGCTATTTTCTTCAGCATTTTTTTGGGCCTCCTTTATTAAGGTATTGACCCGTTGTTCATGCTTTTCTTGCATCTCTCTCATTTCTTTTCCCAGTTTTTCCTCCACCTGTCTGACTTGATTTTCAAAATCC
>JAQQSK010009221.1:0-13172 GCA_028658325.1 Potorous gilbertii | reverse complement strand
CAAAACCAAAAATTTTAAAAAATAGAAGATAATGTGAAACATCTCATTGGAAAAACAACTGACCTGGAAAACAGATTATGGGACTACCTGAAAGCCATGATCAAAAAAAGAGCCTAGACATTACCTTCCATGAAATTATCAAGGAAAACTGCCCTGATATTCTAGAATCAGAGGGCAAAGTAAATATTGAAAGAATCCAACGATTACCTCCTGAAAAAGACCTGAACAGAGAAACTCCTAGGAATATTGTGACCAAATTTCAGAGTTTCCAGATCAAGGAGAAAATACTGCAAGAAGCTAGAAAGAAACAATTTGAGTATTGTGGAAATATAATCAGGATAACACAGAATCTGTCAGTTTCAACATTAAGGGATTGAAGGGCTTGGAATGGGATATTTCAGAGGTCAAAGGAACTGGGATTGAAACCAAGAATCACCTATCCAGCAAATCTGAGTATAATATTTCAAGGGAATAAATAGTCATTCAATGATACAGAGGACTTTCAGTCATTCATATTGATGAAAAGACCAGATCTGCATAGAAAATTTGACTTCCCAAAACAAGAATCAAGAGAAGTATGAAAAGGTAAACAAGAAAGAAAAATTATAAAAGACTCTCTAAAGCTGAACTGTTTATATTTCTACATGGAAAGAAAATACTTATAACTCTTGAATCTTTTCTCAGCATTTAGGTAGATGGAGAGATTGTACACACACACACACACACACACACACACACACACACACACATATAGATACAGAGTACAGGGCGTGTTGAATCAGAAGAGATGATACCCACACGCAAAAATGAAATAAAATAAAAATTAAGGGGTGAAGGATGAAAATACCAGAAAGAGAAAGGGAGAAATGGAATGGGGCAGGCTATAACTCATAAAAGTGATAAGAAAAATCTTGTTCAATGGAGGAGAAAAGGGAGAAAGGGAGAGGGGAAAAATGAAGCTACTCTCTCCACATGTAGTTGAAGGAGGGAATAATATGCTCACTAAATTTGATATGAAAAATTTTATCACGCCACAGGAAAATAGGAGAGGAGGTGACAAGTGGGGTGAGGGCAATGTTAGAAGGGAGGGCAAATGGGAGAAGAGAGTCACTAGAAATAAACACTTTCGAGAAGGGACAAGGTCAATTGTGGGGGGAAAAGTAAGGGGAGATAGAATAGGACAGAGGGCAATATAATTAGTAATACACAACATGATTATTATGGAAGTCTTTTGAAAAACAACACATATTTAGTGTGTATTGAATTGCTTGCCCTTTCAGTGGGGCTGGGGGGGGGAAGGGAGAGAAGTTGGAGTTCAAAGTATTAGCAACAAATGTTGAGAAGTTTTATTGCATATTATTGGGAAATAAGAAATGCAGGGAATGGAGTATAGAAATTTATCTTGCCCTACAAGGAAAGAGAGAAGATGGGGATAAGGGAAGGGTGGGGTGTGATAGAATGCAGGGTACATTGAGGGAGGAAGTGGGGGGAGGGGAGTGTTTGGGAGAAAAATTGGACATGTTACAAAGTGAGGTAAAAGCAATTAGTATTAAAACAATTGACTGACAATAAATCAATGACATCTTTAGTTTGGGGGAAAGGATTTTAGTCTAAATTTCCTAGAGGAAGGTAACCTCAGGTAAAATTTGGCATTGATGGAAAACTGTGACTCTGTTGTCTACCTCTGTTTGTATACTTTGGTCTTCCTTGTCACCAAAGTGTCTGATTCTTTTTCTGGTTTTTTGCTCACTTCCCCAGCCATTTATTTGACTTTTGATCTCTTTGTCAAGGTAGTTCTCTGCTTCCAGTGGGGTAGGAGAGTGTACTGTCATCCACTTGATCCCCCCACAATCTGTGGACCTACAGCTCCAGAGATAGCCACTGACTCTGCCCCTGTTGTGGCTCCTCTTCCTCTTTCACTTCCTTGGGGCTGGGGCCATACCAAGTTCCTTTCTCACACAGGTCCAACCAATTTTTCTACTGACCTTCTAAGGTGTCCTAGGTTGAGAAGTCTGGAAACCACCACAAATGCCAGTAATTCATTCCCCCTCCACCAAGATCTACTCAGACCCCATCTGTGCCAGTGAAGCCCAGTCTGCTTTGTGCTCTGCTCCCAGAACCACACAATAGATGCTTCCTGTCAACCTTCCACACTGTCCTGGGCTAGACATTTGCTTCACACCATCGTTCTGTGGGTTCTGCAGCTCTAGGATTTGTTAGACTCATTTTTACAAGTATATGGGGGGGTTTGGAGGGGAGCTCAAGCAAGTCCCTGTTTTTATTCTGACATCTTGCCTCTGCCCCCTGATTTTGAAAGAGGAACACAAACTCTTAATTCTGAGGTCATGACTTTTATTATGCCAAGTATAAATATCTCTTTTATATAGAAATCTGGAAAGATGACAGACAAGACTATTTATTCTTCAGATATAGAATGCACAGTCCTTCCTCTTGTTGATTGAATTCATAGTACTTACCCCTCTTTCTAGTAGAAGTGTGTTAACCACCATTTTCTAGACTATTATTTGCTTAGCATTTCTCATCTTACAATATTCTAGATTTGTTAAAGTAGTTTTCTTTCCTCTACCTCTCCCCTCAAATAACTACTCCCTAAAGCCTGCTTACTCAGAAGGTCATCTCTGTCACTGACTGGGGGAAAGTATGGAAATAAACAAGGTGAGATTGAAACTAAGTGATGTTGTCAGCCTCCTGTGACTGAAAGGCCAGACTGTGCCCAGGGGCTCCAAATGCCAGCAGGTAAATTTGCTGGTGGGTAAAATCAACCACTGAAAATACCATTTGGGTGTGTTTGTGGGGGGGTGAAGCACAATTGAGACAAGAAGGGAAGGTAAAAGGATGCACAAATATTTTTTTTTCTACATGAAACCTTTCAAAATAACTGCAAAGTGCTCAAGATTTAGAGAAACAAGGGAATGGAGAGAAATTACTTTTAGAGAAACACTTAATAGGACACTTGGATAGGAAGAAGGCAACTTCAAGTAAATTGCCAAGAATAAAAAATTAAGGTATGATTCATGAAAAATGCTTCACTGCTCCCTTGAAAACTGTGGATGAAACGTAAGGTAAAAAATAGCTTACCAAAGTGGAAATGCTTTGATTATGGGACAAGTGTGTTGTGTATGGACCAGACCAACTAAATGCCTGAAAAAGATGGCAACCAGATAATGACTATTCTCAAATATATTAATTCATTAAAATATTAAACTAAAGAGAGGTCTTAATTTGCAATAGTGGAGGGAATGATTACATTGATGAAATCATGGATATATTTCAAAATATCTACACTGAAGTATTTCATAGCTAAGTGGTCAACCTGAAATTATCTTTTGGGGACTCTGAATTTAGAAAATGCCCTTCATCTTACATATAAAGGTGCATTTGCTACAAAAAATTAACTTGACACTCTTCTAGTAAAGTGTCATTTTACTTAATATACCAAAATGTATTTCCTCACAGTACTACAGATGAATGAGATCAATATGGATTTGCACATTTTCATAATTTTGGCCTCTGAAACTGCAGTTGTCACATTTCAGACATTTTTGTGGTTTATGAGGTTCCTAGATGATTTCAATTTTTCTATCTCTTACAACTTTCCTGTGAGTATTAGACTTTAGAGGTGCAAAAAACTTCTCTACTTCTATTAGCCTATGAAATAATCGTTACCAGCTCCCTTAAAAATACTTTTCAAAACATATGAATCCTGTATAGGACCAAGAGCCTACAATAAACCTCCTGCCAAGTTTCTAATCCTCAGGGGATAATTGTTTCAATTTAAGGCTCATGAGCCTCCATTTTCCTAGAAGGATCCTGAAATAAACTACAGTGAAACACATGACATTATAATAAAGTATATTCATTTATAGTAGAAAGGTAAAACACCAAGGGGTTAAATTAATGAGCAATCATTCCCACCACCTGTTCTTCAAAGCTACTACTTTCCCATCACACACTTCACAAAGCTTACATTTTCCCACACCCTTCTATCAACCACTGATCTAAGTTCTTATTTGAACCCTCTGCTATTTTCCTGCTACATTAAAAGCAAGGGCTGATTTTTGTTGTGTGTTTGGTTTGGTTTCCCCCGCTTTATCTGAAGTGTTTAGCCACAGTGCCTGACATATAGCAGGCACTTATTAAATGCATTTACTTGTTTTGATTTAACCTCCAACACACAGAGTGAGCATTTTACCTCTCTAGTCATTAGTGATAATATACTAGGTTAGTATATATAGCAATACACTTTGGTGTACTGTGCTTCTTGACACACAGGAGCATTCATAGTTAGATGCAGGAATGAAAATAGATACCATGATACCTGTTCACTACTCCACCAGGGACTGTTAATATTGGCATACTGCAGATCAGAAGTTCTCATTATTTTCTACATGGACATCTTTGGAATGTTTAGTAAAAACTAAGGACCACTTCTCAAAATAATGTCTTTGAGGGAAATGATAAATACAAGTTAGTGAAATATGTGATTCTTTTTTTCATGAACCCACTGAAACCTATCTATGGACATCTTCCTAAGGAGTCCATGAGTTCCAGCTTAAAATCCTTGCTATAGACACAGCTGAGGGGGAAAAATCCCATTTTTCTACCCTCTCAAGCTGTTTTGACTCATAGTTTTTATCTATGCCTTAACTAAAGAGAAATTTATCCTCTTTCAACTTTGATGTTTAAGAATATACTGCATAGGTGCAACATGCAGATGCCCAGCCCAGCATGTGGCATGTGTGGTACACAGATCAGCCTTCAGGGCCCACCAGCAGTAGTTCCCAGATTGCTCAACCACAAATGTCACAGTCAGCTTCAAAGGTCAGGGGAAGGCCCCTTCACCTTGGAGAGGGGCATGCAGTTTGGACCTCCAGCAACAGGCATTGCAGTGGAAGCTGCCATTTTTGGAGCTTTCTGCCTAGAATGCTTGGTGAAATTGAATTGCTGATCTTATTCTCAGCCCTGAGCTCCACCCAGGGTTGAGGAGGAGCACAGCACTAGAGGTGGAGTGGGAGGTGGTTGTGGTGAGGGAATTCCAACTGCAGATTCTGGGCAGAAAAGTTTTTGATTGCTCCCAGATTAGTGTACAGGCCAGGAGAGGAATAAATTCCTCTCCCTTGATTGTGCCACCTTGGAGGAACTGAGAAGTTACAGGTCCCCAGAATATACCCTTCTATTGACAAAGAACTCAAAAGTCAAGTAACTGGCTGGGAAAATGCCCACAAAAGTGAGAAAAAATAAGACTATAGAAAGTTACTTTCTTGGTGAACAAGTATTTTCTCCCACCTTTTCAGGTGAGGAAGAACAGAGCATAACATCAGATGAAGTCAAGGCTCCACATCCAAAACCACCAAAATAAATATGCAATGGTCTCAGGCTATGGAAGAGCTCAAAAAGGATTTTGAAAATCAAGTAAGAGAGGTGGAAGAAAAATTGGAAAGAGAAATGAGAGTGATGCAAGTAAAGCAAGTCAACAGCTTACTACAGGAGACCCCCAAAAAAATTCTGAAGAAAATAACACCTTTAAAAATAGGCTACATCAATTGTCAAAAGAAGTTCCAAAAATCAATGAGGAGAAGAATGCTTTAAAAAGCAGAATTAGTCAAATGGAAAAGAAGGTTCAAAAGCTAACTGAAAAAATAATTCCTTAAAAATGAGAATGGAGCAGACTAAAGTTAATGATTTTATGAGAAACCAAGGAAATTACAAAACAAAACCAAAAGAATGAAAAAATAGAAAATAATGTAAAATATCTCATTGGAAAAACAAATGACCTGGAAAATAGATCCAGGAGAGACAATTTAACCATTTTGGGACTACCTGAAAGTCATGACCAAGAAAAGATCCTAGACATCATCTTTCATGAAATTGTCAAGGAAAAGTGCCTGAATATTTTAGAACCACAAGGCAAAATAAATATTGAAAGAATTCACAGATCACCTCCTAAAAAATATCTGCAAGAGAAACTCCTAGGAATAATGTAGCTAAATTTCAGAGTTCTCAGGTCAAGGAGAAAATACTGCAAGCAGCTAGAACGAAACAATTCGAGTATTGTGGAACTATAATCAGGGTAACACAGAATCTTGTAGCTTCTACACTAAGAGATTGAAGGGCTTGGAATATGATATTCCAGAAGTCAAAGGAACTTGAATTAAAACCAAAAATCATCTAGCCAGAAAAACTGAGTAAAATACTTCAGGGGTAAAAATGGTCATTTGATGAAATAGAGGGCTTTCAGGCATTCTTGATGAAAAGATCAGCACTGAATAGAAAGTCTGATTTTCAAAAACAAGAATCAAGAGAAGCATGGAAAGGCAAATAGGAAAGAGAAATCATAAAGGAATTTCTAAAGTTGAACTGTTTACATTCCTACATGGAAATATAATATTTGTAACTCTTGAGACTTTTCTCAGTATTTGGTTAGTCGGAGCAATTCTACACACACACACACATACACACAAACACACACACACACACACACACACACACACACACCATGAAGTGAGTTGAATAAGAAGAGATGATACCTGAAAAAAAATAAACTTGAGGGGTGACAGAAGAATATACTGAGAGGAAAATGGAGAAATGGAATAGGGCAAATGATCACTCATAAAAAAGGTAAGAAAAAGCTTTTTCTGTGAAGAAGAAAATAGAGGAGGTGAGAGGGAAAAAGGAAAGCTTACTCTTCACATTTGGCTTAAGGAGGGAATGACATGCTCACTCAGTTTGGCTTGAAAGTATATCTTGCTCTACCAAAGGGTAGAGGAGAAGGGGACAAATGGGGTGAGGGGTATGATAGAAGGGAGGGCAAATGTGAGAAGGAAGTAATCAGAAATTAACACTTTTGGAGAGGGATAAGGTCAAAAGAAAATAGAATAAATAGGGGGCAGAATAGGATGGAGGAAAATATAGTTAGTCTTACACAACATGACTTTTATGGAAGTCTTTTACAAGACTACACATATACAGCCTATATTGAATTGCTTGTCTTCTCAGTGGGGATGGGTGGGGAAGGAGAAAGGGAGAGAAGTGGGAACTGAAAATATTAGAAATGAATGTTGAGAATTGTTTTTGCATACAGCTGGGAAATAAAAAATATAGGTAATGGGGTATAGAAATCTGTCTTGCCCTACAAGAAAAGAGAGAAGAAGGGGATAAGGAAATGGAGGCGTATAATAGAAGGGAGGGCATATTGAGGGAAGGAATAATCAGAGTGCAAGACATTATAGGGTGGGGAGAGGGGAGACATGGGGAGAAAATTTGGAACTCAAAATGTTGTGAAAATTAATGTTGAAAATTATAAAATAATTAAATAAAAAAGGAAAATAATGTATTCTGCATAGTAATATATCCCTTTTAAAGCTACACTTTTTTTGTTTGTTGGTATTTTGTGGAGGGAGCTAAATCATAATATTTGAAATTAGTTGAATCATGGAAAAGCCTTCATTCCTTATAGAGGAATATATGAAGTTGATGGCTCAATTAGTAAATACTGAGAAGTGTAGACAAGATGAGGTGTTGTATGCATAAGGGCATAAATAGTGTGGATAGGAAAATAGGGTCATTATTTTCTTACCACAAAAGGCATCCTGAAGCATTCCCTTTAACTTTTATTTCCTTATTGGAAATGTTTAGCTCCCTCCTCTCTCACTTTTTTTTTTGCCAAAATAAATGAAATGCTCTCCACTGGTGACGAACTCTATGTTATTTTAAAGTCACCAAGCCCCGTAGGCAGCGAACTACATTTGCCAACTTGTCTTTCGGAGTGGGGTCCTGGTGGGAAGTAGAAGGCCTCCTCGTGGCAGATATTATTATGTTTTGACAGTGCTACATGGTGATATAATACTACAAGCCATCATCAACTTGTCTAAACATAGTGTTCTGTATCTTAACTTTTAACTCATTGCCCATTGCTGTCTCAGGAAAAGAAAATACCCAGTCTATTGAAAGTGCTCTTTGCCTTGGGAATTAAGTCTTCTCTTGTTGAACTTCCACAATTTGATTGCAAAAGTTAACCCTTTCCATATGCTGTCACTTTGGTAGATTCACTATTTCAGTCATGTATGTACTTTTCCAACCAAGTCAGAAAATAATCCCTCCTTGCCTTTTTAGATTATGTGATTTTTTTTTTCTCACAGATATTCAATAAAAGTGCTACACAAGGAAAGAGCTCATAATTCTTCCTCTTATTCTTTGGGTGTGACATAGGTACCTATGTAAGACAGATTTCACATTTTCTATTTCTCATTCTCCTGATATGATCAGCCAGACTCTTTTTCCAATTGCAATTGTCCTCAATGTTGTGTTTTATTCCACTTATCAAACACATTGCAATGATGCCTCACTAGGCTTTTCAATATTCTTCTCCAAAATTAGTTCAGCTTGTTCTACATGCAAATATAGTTTTCAAAGGTTTAGCCCCACTTTAATCACCAAAGCTAAAAGAACTCCATTTCCCTTTCATCTGGCAGCAAATTAATTATAAAAGCTGTATGTTAATATTAATATTTTCTCACTTCTAGATCAATAGTTTTTATTACCTTTGAATCATACATTTCATTTGATGACAAATCTTACCTCTGCATTCCAGAAAACTCATACTGATAGATTTAGGTAAAGATTTAAATGGAGCTGTTTCATCTTTTAATCAGGTGACCTCTCTTAGAGTTCTATGGAATGCTTGCTTATACTGTGAAATTATCAACTTCTATAACAATAAAGTGAAAGGAAAGTATCTAAACATTTGTCACTAGCAACTTCCACTAAAGGATTGTAGAATAATTACGACAGGGAAGAATTGTTACTTGCAATCTATTCATCTACATTTAGAAAGAATTAATGCTTTTTTGATATCAACCCTTTATTTGATGCATGACAGGATCAACTGTAATGTTACAACAGTAAAAATGAATCAGTTTTGGAATCTGATGATCTGGGTTAAAATTCTGTCTTTAAATTTTATTACTTGATCTCATTTCTCCCATCTGTGGGTAGCATTCAGATGTCCACTCATAAATATTCACCTAGAAAATCACCCTAGTTTGAGGATACTTTATGACTCAGAATTTAATCAAAATCATATTTCATAAATTACCATAAAATTTTAATTAAACCACTGAACACCATTTTTTAATGTATTATGTATTTTTAAACATTTTTATTTTTAAATTTTGAGTTCCATTTTATTCTTCCATCCCACCTCTTTCAGATGTACTGAGAAGGTAAGCAATATAATATGAATTATACATATGAAATTATGCAAAACACATTTCCAAAGTAGCCATATTAAAAAAAAAACAAGAAAAAAGTGACAAAAGTATACTATAATTTGCACTCGGTGCTTATCAGTTCTCTCGGTGAAGGCAAATAATATTTTTTTGTCATGAGCCCATTGGAACAGTCTTGGATCACTATATTGATCAGATTAGCCAAGCCTTTTACAGTTGATTATTGCTTTTACAGAACACAATGATCTCCCAGTTCTTCTCACTTAATTTTGTATCCATTCATATAGTCTTGCCATGGTTTTTTTCTGAAACCACTTGCCTCATCATTCCTCATAGCACAATAGCTAGGTCACAATCACATATCACAACTTGTTCAGCTATTCCCCATTTGATGTGCATCTCCTCAGTTTTTAATTCTTTGTCACCACAAAAGAACTGCTTCAAATATTTTTTATACATATGGATCCTATTCCTTTTTTTTATCTCTTTGAGCTATAGAACTTGTAGTAGTATCTCTAGGTGAAAGAGTTTGCAGTTATAGGTCTTTGGGCATAGTACCAAATTATTTTCCAAAATTATTGCACCATTTCACAACTCCACCAACAATCATTAGTGTACCTGTTTTTATTCCTCATTCCCTCCAACATTTTTGTTGCTGCTAGGTATAAGATGGTACATCAGTTGTTTTAATTTTCATTTCTCTAATCGGTAGTTGAAGATTATTTTTCATATGACCATAGATAGATTTGATTTCTTCTTCTGAAAACTTCCTGTTTATTTCCTTTGACCATTTATTATTTGGAGGATGGCTCTTATTTTTCTTTTTGTAAATTTGACTCAGTTCTATACTGAGTATATATTTGAGAAATGAGATCTTTATCTGAGAAAGTTACTGTATTTTTTATAGTACTTCATTGTCTTTTGTACCTTTTAGCAAAATAGTTTCCCTGATTATCCCTTTTAATTAGATTTATTTTTATTTTGCTCTGTCTGAGATTGTGATTGTCACCCCTTCCTATTTTGCTTCAGCTGAAGTACATTAGATTATATCCAGCTCTTTATTTTAACTCCCTGTGTGTGTTTTTCAGTTTCAAGTGTGTCTCAAGAAAAAAAATATTGTTAGATTTTGATTTCTAATCCATTCTTCTATCTGTTTCCATCTTATGGGTGAGTTCATTCCATTCCCATTAATAGTGTATTTTCCTTCATCCCACTATGTTCTGTTTCTTCCTTTCTTCTTATCCTGTCCCTTCTCAAAAGTCTATTTTGCTTCCAATTATTAATCTACCATCCCCATAATTTGCCCTACCACCTTTTTCTTATCTCCTTCCACCCCTATTTCATTATTAGGTAAGTTATATTTCTATACACTTCTAGGTAATCCTGGCAGTAGCTTCATGATATTTGAATAGTTTCTTTCTGGTTGCTTGAAATTTCTTTTTGACCTGGGACCTCTGAAATTTGTCTGTAATGTTCCTGCAAATTCTAATTTGGGGAAGTTTTTTCAGAAGATGATGAGGAAGTTTCTTCAATTTTCATTTTACCCTCCAAATATAAGAAACTAGGGACATTTTGCTCATTAATTTCTTGAAATATGATATCTAGTCTCTTTCTGCAATCATGATTTTCAGACAGACCGATAATTCTTAAATTATGTTTCTTTAATCTATTTTCTATACGTTACTTATTTTTCTGATAAAATATTTTACATTTTGTATTTTTTCATTACATTGACTTCATTGCATTCTTTCTTGCTGTCTCCTGGAGTCGTTATATTTCACTTGGCCAATTCTATTTTTTAAGCAATTATTTTCTTCAGTGATATTTTGAACCTCTTTTTTCCTTTTTAATCACTTCTGCTTTTTAAGGAGTTCTTTTCTTTAGTACAGGTTTGTGCCTGTTTTACCTTTAGACCTATTTTTGCTGTTTTATGGTTTTTTAAGTTGTTATTTCCTTCATTATTTTTGTGCCTCTTTTACCAAGTTGTTAATTTTCTTTCTAATTTTTTTTTGCATAGCTCTTATTTCTTTTTCTAATTTTCCCTCTACTACTCATCTCTTTCTTAATGCTTACAGAAATTCCTACTAAGTTTGGGTCCAATTACCATTTTTCTTTGGAGCTGTTTTGTAATTGTTTTCATATTATTGTCTTGTAGTTTATGTCTCAGTTTCCCTGCCTACTGTGTGAGTAATAACATTTTATATTCAATTTCTGTTATTGTTGTTTACTCATTTTCCAGTCTATTTCTTGACTTGAATTTGGGTTCTAGTCACTTGAGAGTGAAGAGGTATTATTCTAAGCTTCAGGATTTCTCATGCAGCTGTCTTCAGAGCTACTTCTGAGGGTCTGCAAGTTATTTTTTTTGTATTTTGAAGATGGTATGATCCAGGAAGAGGTATGGTCACTGTGCTCTTGGTTTGCATTCTAATCTTTACTCAGAATGGGCCACTGGTCCCTTGCAGTCAATCATGCTAGCACTTTTCTCTGGTTTGGTATTATGAGTCAGCTTCCTTTTTCCTTGAGATCAGCTAACAGCACTTCTCTATTCCCTGTCACTGTGACCCATCACTGTGTATGGACAACAAATTTTAAAATCAATGTTGGCCTGCAAGGGTTCCCTTGTAATTTCTCTGAGCAGTCATTTGAGCCATCATCATCTCAAGGCTGAGAGCTCTGAAAGTTACTCCTGCTGTAGCAGCTCTGCTACCACCACTGAGTGTGTGGGCTCTGAACAGACTTTCATCCTCCTTCTACCCAAGTCTGACAGACTTCTCCTTACCTATTAAGTTCTCTTGTACCAGAAACATATCTAATTACAATTTATTTTTGCCTCTGCAACTTCAAAATTTGATTTGAGGTGCTATTTTAAAGTTGTTAGGAGGGAAATACTGGGACAGTTTAGTTTGGTGGTTGCCCCTAATCTTCCATCTTGGCTCCTGTGATCACAGTTCTAAGAAAAAAAGAGTGACATACAAAAGAGCAAAACAAAATAGATGACATAAAAGCCCTTCTATCCCCCTACACACAGGGGTATACTCTCTCACAGGATTCCACACCCTAATAGGAGAGTGAATATAGAAGGAATACAAAGAACCAGAGCGCATTCATGAAGGAGGTTATACTCAGAAAAAGTGTGAGAAGAGACATACATATAAAGAAAAAGTAAGTCAAGAAAATACATGGCAAGGAAAATTCCCACTGTCCATGCTTCAGTTGCAAATTTAGTCAGCTGATGCCGTCATGTTTTCTGTTGCGCATTGTAGCTTAGCTGATCTCAGATGGTACCATCACTGAGATGTAACTGATGCCTACTAACTTATGAGGGTCTTCAATTTTAGGTACTTTTTGCTCCATAGGTGGAGAAGACTTAACATTTAGATTATTGCTCCTTGGGATACATTAGCACCTTTGTAACTCTGACACCCCTAAACAGTTAGGTTTAAACATTATATAACTCTGTCTTTTGAACTTTCTTCTCCTGATTCCCCTTGGGTTCTTTTTTTTTTTTAATTTGTATTTTATTTATTTATAAATGTTCTACAATCACTTCCTTAAAATTAAGATTTTATACCCCCACAGCTACGCCCCTACCCCGCTCCCTCCCCATGACAGCATACAATTTTGTATAGGTTCGACATATACTTTCCTATTGAGCATATTTTCACTATAGTGATGTTATGTAGTCACACTGAGATGAGTGGAAGAAATCATATAACAAATCAAAACATAATACACTAAAACCCACAGACACACAAACATGATCTGCTACATTCTGCGAATGACTTCCATATTTCTTTCTCTGAGTGTGGAAGGCATTTTGCCTTAGAAAATTGACATTGGGATTTTTTTTTTCAGTAAGTTCTTGTGTTATTACAAAGATCCAAGTCTACCAGAAAAAACTCTCGCACACTGTGGTCGTTGCTG
>JAQQSK010009220.1:0-13173 GCA_028658325.1 Potorous gilbertii | reverse complement strand
AATGTGAAATATCTCACTGGAAAAACAACTGACCAGGAAAATTGATCCAGGAGAGACAACTTAAAAATTATGGGACTACATGAAAGCCATGACCAAAAAAAGAGCCTAGACATCATCCTTCATGAAATTATCAAGGAAAACTGCCCTAATATTCTAGAACCAGAGGGCAAAATAAGTATTCAAGGAATCCACCAATCACCACCTGAAAGAGATCTAAAAAGAGAAACTCCTAGGAACATTGAAGCCAAATTCCAGAGTTATCAGGTCAAGGAAAAAATATTGCAAGCAGCTAGAAAGAAACAATTCCAGTATTGTGGAAATACAATCAGAATAACACAAGATCTAGCAGCTTCTACATTAAGGAATCAAAGGGCATGGAATATGATGTTCCAGGAGTCAAAGGAACTAGGACTAAAACCAAGTATAATACTTCAGGGGGAAAAATGGTCTTTCAATGAAATAGAGGACTTTCAAGCATTCTTGATGAAAAGACCAGAGCTGAAAAGAAAATTTGACTTTCAAACACAAGAATCAGGAGAAGCATGAAAAAGTAAACAGCAAAGAGAAGTCATAAGGGACTTACCAAAGTTGAACTGTTTACATTCCTACATGGAAAGATAATATGTGTAACTCCTGAAACTTTTATCAGTATCTGGATAGCTGGTGGGATTACACACACACACACACACACACACACACACACACACACACACACACACGCATAGAGAAAGAGAGAGACAGAGAGCACAGGGTGAGTTGAACAGGAAGGGATCATATCTAAAAAATGAAATTAAGGAATGAGAGAGGAATATATTGAGAGGAGAAAGGGAGAAATGGAATGGGGCAAATTACCTCTCATAAAAGAGACAAGAAATAGACTTTTCAATGCAGGGGAAAAGTGGGGAGGTGAGAGGGAAAACGTGAAGCTTACTCTTATCACACTTGACTCAAGGAAGGAATAAAATGCACAGTCATTTTGGTATGAAAACCTATCTTACAATACAGGAAAGTGGGGGAGAAGGGGATACGCAGGGTTGGGGGATGATGGAAGGGAGGGCAATGGGAAGAGGGAGCAATTAGAAGTCAACACTCTTTGGGAGGGATAAGATCAAAAGAGAGAATAGAAGAAATAGGGGGGCAGGATAGGATGGAGGAAAATATAGTTAATCTTGCACAACATGACTATTATGGAAGTCATTTGCAAAACTACACATATATAACCTATATTGTATCTCTTGCCTTCCCAGTGGGGATGGGTGGGGAGGGAGAAAGGAGGAGAAGTTGGAACTCAAAGTTTTAGGAATAAATGTTGAGTATAATTCTTGCATACAACCGGGAAATAAGAAGTACAGGTAATGGGGTACAGAAATTTATCTTGCCTTACAGGACAAAAGAGAAGAGGGGGATAAGGGAAGGGAGGGATGTTAGAAGGAAGGGAAGATTGGTGGTATAGGTAATTAGAATGCTCGGCGTTTGGGGGTGGGGAGGGGAGAGATGGGGAGAAAATTGGGAACTCAAAATTTTGTGGAAATGAATGTTGAAAACTTAAAATAAATAAATTTTAAATAAAAAAAAACAACCACAAAAAAACCCCACACAAAGAAATATTCCCTATTCTAAGTGATCTTAATCTGATAGAGGCACTAAGAGAAGCGCAATGAGTATTTAAGTTCCAAAAGGAAAAAGTGATCAATTTGTGAGTATGCAGTGTAATTCAAAGTTTGAAGGCAATGAATTTAATTTTAAAAGTGTGTTATTAGTGTAGAAAAGTGTAGGCTAAAGAAAATGTTTTTAAATGGTCATAGTTTTCATATTTAATGAGGACTTTCTTAAGTTGATTTCATTATTTTTAAATTAACTATCTGTTAAAAATTAACTTAAAATTATCTTGCAAAAAATAAAAGAGAGTGGGTCAGAAGGTCTTAAATCAATCATTTAAATCAAAGTAGCTAAGTATATATCAGATGCATCTTCAAATAAAAGATTCATGATTGCAACCAAAAAAAAAAATATGGAATCTCTTCTGCCAACTGGTTAACTTCCTTTTCATAATTTTCTTGGGTTGCTTTTATTTGTTTTCCTATTTCTCCTCATTCTATTTCATTTTGTTTTTAATTCCTTTTTAAGTTCTTCCAACAATTTTTGGGGGGGTCTTGTGACCATATGACATTACTCTTTGGGGCAGGAGAGGCTTTTTACGTCACTATCTTCCTCTAAAAATGAACCCAGATCTACTTTTACACCATGTAGTACCTATCTTTGGTTGGGTTCCTTTTCTTTTGCTTACTCATGTTTATTATTTCATTTTATTCCTAGCAGCTTATTGTTGTAATTAGGCTATAATCCTGAGTTGTAGGTAACAGGGTCGCAGGCCTCAAATCCTTCTAACTCTTATTTTCTGGATTCTGTCTGAGGACCCAACTTCAGGCTCTCTTCTCCTAGCCACAATCAGGGTCCCCCAACCATGCTGTCTCAAAATGCTTTCTCCCTATGGTAACCTGTACCACATTCACCAGACATGTGCTCCTACCTCCTCACCAACAGGTACAACCTGGGATCACATCTGGTCACCAATACAACAAGCATCCAGAAAGAGGGGAGTCAGGGTGGGGAAGGGTGAAAGAGTATCCTTCAGTCTTCCCCCATTCGGCCATCTGATCCCCATACTGTTTGTTAGATAAAAGATTGTTATGAAAGTTCAGGAAATTAAAGTTCATGAGGTGAAAGTTCTTGAGGCCTAGTCTGCTTGTGCCCACAAGAGCCTGCTTTTTGTTGATTCAGCAGAGTTTGTCTTGAGGGGTTTATACTTCATTCAGGTCAAATCTCAGCCCCTGGAGGTCCTATATTTCCTGAGGACCTCTCAATTGTCTCAGGAGGACAGCTGCTTTACCCCTTTATTTTTGCTGCTCTACATTCATTTTGTAACAGTGTTCTATCTATGGAGGAAATTTGGAAAGCGTGAAATTTTCTTACCTATTCTGCCATCTTCCTAGAACTGCCCCTCCCCCCAAAAAATTCATTCTCTTAATTTCTACATTGTCCTCCTGTGCTAAGAAATCTGAGCAGTTTTTCTTTATGCTTATCTGGAGCATCAGGATAAGTATTCGTGTTCTTTTTGATGTTTTTGTCTATTCTGTATACATGTTTCAAACTTTCCCACCTGATATTTCAGAAGTGACTATATAAAAAGTTTCTGCCTAGGGAAAGAATGTTACTCAGGTTTGAAGCCAAACCTAAAGCATTTCTTATGCCAAATATACATGACTGAATTGCTGGAGAGAATGCAGAGAATAATGATATGCAAAGGTTGCAACTGATATTTGGAGAGAGGGGACAATCTTTTTCTTTCTTTGAGAGAGGAAATACATGGTGCCAGATGGCCTTTGGGAATGACTCCAAATACACAGAAAAAATGAAACTTTGGAAACTGCAGAGATATAGGGGGAACCACTTCCTTAAGATGTTCCTGATTTCTAGTTTGCCTTCCAAGAGAATTTGGAGTATTTTTGTTTGTGTGGGAATAGGGACTTTCATGTGATTTAAGCTGAAATATCTCACTCCCAGTGGGACAGTACATTTACTCTATTTCTTGATATATTTTAATCTGTATAACTTCTGTGATTTCTATTTGCTAAATGCTTGAATAAATGTGTTTGCTAGCTATCTATTATTTGTGACGGTCTTTTGTATAACCAGCATTTAGCATGAAGAGGCCAAGCATATAGGTATAAGCTTGAGGTAACTTTCCCCATGAGTAACCAAAGAATATTTTCTGAACCTAGACTGACAATATTTAGCAGGGCACAGAGATTATAACAGTATACAAGCAGGTTCTGGAGGAAAAAACATTTGGCCTAGTGGTACTCTGAAGGTTTACTGTCCTCTCCCACTCCAGTTCTCCTCTCTTCATGGAAGTTCCAAATTTCAGATCATATCTATAAATACCTTCCATGGGACACATTTAGAAACCCTATGAGATACACTTATCTTAAACAATAGGAGCCACCTAATGTAGAGAATCACATTAATTGACTTTGATGTTTCTAATATAACACAAATATAACACAAAATTGTAGAATCACAGAATTTGGAAGTAATATCAATAGCTATCTAGTCCACCTTGTACATGAAAGTAATCCCCATTGGGGTTACAATATTCTTGTGCCCTTAAGTATTAAGCAAAAAATACTGTTACTGTTTTGCTTTTAATAAAAAAATAGCATCTACCCAAAATCATGGGACATTCCCCTGATAGAAACTTTAAAATGTTCTTACCATCCAAGCTGTAACAAAGTCTCCCATCCAGGTTCCTACAGCAGCTAGTTTCATAAAACTTTCATTTCTGATGCCCATGAAGTCTGTAATAATGTATGCTCTATTGGGGGAAAAAACACATGAGCAAATATACAAACTTAGTGAAATACAAAATCAATGTTATCTCATTCTGCAGAAGCTTAAATGGATTTTCCCCTCTCTAAACAAGCTCACTTGCTTTTATATAAACATATATTCTTTAAAATCTCAAAAACTACACTGAACTCTGAGAGTTCTTAGGGCAATTCCAATTAGAATCAAAGACTGGCTGTTGTTGCTAAATCTATTACCCATTTAAAAAACAACTGAAAGAAATATTTTTAAAAAACACCCTGAGAAAGCCTATGTTTCATGCTCAAGTACAAGCAAAAGTGAAATATTTCTTGAATCAGAGTTCCTTAAGAGTGAAAATTTTTCATTGGTATTTCAAACGTTAAATAATAGGTAGATTAGGGACTGTTGATAAAATTACAGTGATTATCACTTTTTAAAAATGTAAGTCAGGTACAACAAATTCTTATATTAGCCATGTATAAAGAAAGGAAAAGGAAGGAACGGAGTGAGTGAGTGAGTGAGTGAGGGAGGGAGGGAGGAAGGAAGGAAGGAAGGCAGAGAGAGAGAAAGAAAGAAAAAGAAAGAAAGGAAGGAAGGAAAGAAAGAAGGAAGGAAGGAAGAGAAAAAAGGAGAAAATATGCATAGAAATACCATGAGATACACTTATCTTGAACAAGCACAGTACACAACTAACACTTGCTAATACAGAGAATCACATTTGACATTTCTAATATAACACAGATACAAAAATAAAAGAGAAAAAAGACAGTCCTTGCTCTCTAGGAGTTTACAGTATAATGAGGGAGACAACACACAAGTAAATGCAAAGCAAGCTATAGACAGGATACATAGGAGATAATTAACAGAAGGAAAGCACTGAAATTAAAAGGGGTTTGTAAAGGCATCGTGAAGAATGTGAAATTTTAGTTGGGAATTAAAGGAAGCCAGGAAGGTCATCAGACAGAGTGGAGGAGGGACAGTGTTCACCCTCTGAGACTTTGAGGCCTTCTACTCTCTATCTGGAAGTTCTTAACATGTTTCATCATGATTCCTTTGGATTGTGATTCACCATTATGTTGATCATAGTTACTGAATCTTTCCAAGTTGAATATCATCATAATATCATTTTTATTGTATAAATTTCCATTAATATATATAAATTATTTTCCTCATTCTGCTCATTTCACTTTAAAACAGGTCATTCATGTCTTCCCAGTTTCCTCTGAAACTATTCCCCTCATCATTTCTTTTTTTTTCTTTTTTGTAATTAATTTTTTTCCATGTTCTACAATCACTACCATATAACTTAGAATTTTTCCCCTCCCTTCCCCCTTCCTCTGAGACAGAATACAATTTTATATAGGTTCTACACATACATTTCTATTAAATACATTTTCACTATAGTCATGTTGTATAGGAGAATTAAATTGAATGGGAGAAATCATATAACAAACCAAAACATAATACACATACATACACAGACACACACACACACACACACACACACACACACACACACACAAATGATCCACTACATTCTGCGATTGAATTCCATTGTTCTTTTTCTGGATGTGGAAGGCGTTTTGCCTTAAAAGACTATAGGGAATTTTTTTAAGTCCTTGCATTGCAACGAAGTTCCAAGTCTACCAGAAAAAATTCTCGCATATTGTGGTCATTGCTGTGCACAAAGTTCTCCTGGTTCAGCTCCTTTCACTCAGCATCAAATCATATAAGTCTTTCCAGGCCTCTCTGAAGTTTTCCTGTTCATCATTTCTTAAGGCACAATAGTATTCCATTATATTCACATACCATAACATATTCAGCCATTCCCTAACTGATGGGCATCCCCTTGATTTCCAGTTTTTGGCCACCACAAAGAGAGCTGCTATAAATATTTTTGTGCATGTAAGACCCTTTACCATTTTTATGATCTCTTGGGGATACATCCTAGAAGCAATATTACTGGGTCAAAGAGTATGCATATTTTTGTAGCCCTTTAGGCATAGTTCCGAATTGCTCTTCAGCATGGTTGGATCAGCTCACACTTCCACTAACAATGAATTAGTGTTCCAACTCTCCCACATCTTCTTCAACATTTATCATCTTCCTTTTCTGTCATGTTTGCCAATCTGATAGGTGTAATGTGGTACCTCAGAGTTGTTTTGATTTGCATCTCTCTAATCAATAGTGATTTAGAGCATTTTTTCATATGGCTATAGATACCTTTAATTACTTCCTCTGAAAACTACCTGTTCATATCCTTTGATCATTTATCAATTGGGGAATGACTTGTACTTTTGTACATTTGACTCAGTTGTCTATATATTTTAGAAGTGAGGCCTTTATCACCAACACCAGCTGCAAAACTTCTTTCCCAGTTTTCTGCTTCCCTCCTAATCTTGGTTGCATTGGGTTTGACTGTGCAAAAACTTTTCAATTTAATGTAATCAAAATTATCCATCTTGCACTTCATAATGATTTCTATCTCTTCTTTAGTCAAAAAGTCTTTCCTTCTCCATAAATCTGATAAATACACTTTTGCTCGCTTCGCTAATTTGTCCATAGTATCAATATTTATACCTAAATCATGTACCCATTTCGATTTTATTCTTGTGTGTGGTGTCAGGCATTGGTCTATGCCTAGTTTCTGCCACACTATTAACCAGTTTTCCTAGAAATTTTTTGTCAGACAGTGAGTTTTTATCCTGGAAGCTGAGGTTCCTGGGTTTACCAAACAATACATTGCTATATGCATTGCCTACTGTGTCTTGAGTACCTAGCATATTCCACTTGTCTAATTCCACTTGTCCACTTCTCCTTTTTCTCACTCTAAATAATGTATTATTCTCATGATAATGTATTCTTTTTGCTAAAAATCTTATTTAAAATTTTTGCATTTATATTCCTTAGAGTAATTGGTCTATAATTTTTTTCTCCATTTTGTCTCTTTCTGGTTTAGGTATTAAAACCATATTTGTATCATAAAAAAAATTTGAGAAGACTCCTTCTTTCCCAATTTTCACAAATAGTCTATATAGTATTGGAATTAAATGTTCTTTAAATGTCTGATAGAATTCTCTTGTAAATCCATCCAGCCCTGGAGATGTTTTCCTAGGGAGTCCATTGATGACTCATTCAATTTCTTTTGCTGAGATGGGGTTATTTAAGTATTCAACTTCCTCTTCTGTTAATCTGGGAAATTTAGATTTTTTAAAATACTCATCCATCCCATTTAGATTGTCAAATTTATGGGCATAAAGTTGGGCAAAGTAATTTCTAATTATTGTTTTAATTTCTTCCTCACTGGAGGTGAGTTCACCCCTTTCATTTTTGCTATTGGTAATTTGGTTTTCTTCTTTTTTTTAATCAAATTGACCAAAGGTTTATCAGTTTTATTAATTTTTTCATAAAACCAACTATTAATTGCATTTATTAGTTCAATAGTTTTCTTAGGGGGGCAGAGCCAAGATGGCAGAGTGAGAGCAACGACTCACCTAAGTTCTCGGACAAACTCCTTAGGATACCTCTGAAAGGAGAATCTGACCAAATTTTGGAGGTGTGGAATCCAGAGGGAGATAGACTGTGATGGATTCAGAGCCCAGGTTGGACTGGAAGGTCCACGAGAAGGACCTGTTCTGAGAGGGTGAACCCACAGTGCACAGCACAGCACAGCCAGTGCAGTGGAGCAGAAGGGTTCCAAGAAACCTGAGAGTGGTGGGCGGAACCAGTGGAGTGGCACTGAGGGTGGGAGACAAGTCCAACCAAGTCAGTGAGAGCTGCCAAGCACCAGATATCAGTGCAGCAGTTCCTGAGACCTTCAGTCCTCAGATTAAACATTGGTAAGTCACCTACTTGAACTTCTGGGAGACAGGATGGCGGAGTGATCAGTAAATGCTCTCTCCTCCCTCCTTGATGACCATGAAAGAACCATAAAATATTTCCCCAGAAGAATCCTAGATCAGCAAGAACAGCAAAGGGACCAATAATAGTCTCACAACATCTGAGACTAGGAAAATAGCTAAGGGGGATTCCTCCTATTGTGGCAGAGGCAAACCAGAAGCACAGAGGACCCAGGGCAGAGAAAACTTGCACTAGGACCCACACAAGCCTCAGTGCCAGGAGAGGAGACCCAGGAGGGGTGGGAACATGCAATAGCATCTAGGCTGCCTCAGCACTCCAGTGGAATCAGAAAGACAATAGGGCAGCTGGGATCATCAGTCCCTGAGCTTGCCTTAGCCTCAGTTCAGCTGAGGAGATCTCCTGCGACCAGACCAGTCCTCCCCCACACTTAACAAGCTAAACTCAGGGCTGATCAGGGAAACACAAAACAAAAGCCTGCTTTTAGCTTTTTCACACATCATCAGCTCAGCAAAAAGTTCTGTAGCTTCTGACTGAAAGAACCAGAAGCCACAACACTCAGTCAACATCATGAACAAAAAAAAGCAGAGGGGTGAAAGAACCATAGAATCTTTCTATGGGGATAAGGACCAAAACACAAACACCAAAGAGGTCAGAGCTGAGACTGTACTTCCATCTGAAACTTCAGAAGGCACTATGAACTGCTCGCAAGCACAAACAACTCTCCTGGAACAGCTGAAGAAGGAAATAGAAGATAAACTGGCCAATGATTTTAAAATTATGAAAAAAGAATTCACTGATGAGAACACCTCTTTGAAAAGGAAAATTGAACAAATGGAAAAGGAAGTTCAGAAATTAACTGGAGAAAATAACTTCTTAAAAGGTCAAATGGAAAAGGAAGTACAAAAATCAACTGGAGAAAATAGCTCCTTAAAAGGAAAAATTGGGCAGATGGAAAAGGAGATGCAAAAGTTAATGGAAGAAAACAATTTGATAAAGATTAGAATTGGGCAAGTAGAAACTAATGACTCAATGAGACAGCAAGAATCAGTCAAACAAAATTTAAAAAATGAAAAATTAGAAGAAAATGTAAAATATCTAATTGGAAAAACAACTGACCTGGAAAATAGATGCAGGAGAGAAAACTTTAGAATTATTGGCCTGCCAGAAACCCATGATGGAGAGAAGAGCCTGAACAATATCTTCCAGGAAATCAAGGAAAACTGCCCAGAATTGCTAGATTCAGAGGGCAAAAGAGTCATCGAAAGAATCCACTGTTCCCCTCCTGAAAGAGATCCCAAACTCAAAACCCCAAGAAATATAGTTGCCAAATTCCAGAGCTATCAAGTGAAGGAGAAAATATTACAAGCAGCCAGAAAGAAACAATTCAAATATCAAGGAGCTACAGTCAGGATTACACAGGACCTTGCACCTTCTACATTAAAAGATCGAAAGAATTGGAACCCAATATTCCGTAAGGCAAAGGAGTTGGGACTACAACCAAGGATCAACTACCCAGCAAAATTCAGGACAACATTTCAGGCAAGGAGAAGGTCATTCAATGAAGTAAGGGATTTCCAGAGCTTCTTGACCAAAACGCCAGAACTTAATAAACAATTCAATCTTCAAATGCAGGTCTCAAGAGAATCATAAAAAGGTAAATGGGGAGGGAAAAAACAACTTGTTGCTCAATTAGGGCAAACTGTTTACCTCCCTATAAGGGAAGATAATACCTGTTAATCTTGAAAATTATGTGGCTATTATGAAATATAAAAGGGATATACATAGAGGGAACAGGTATAAAGTAAATGATATCATGATAAAAAATATGATTTAAGTATGAGAAGGGATTGTAATAGGAGGTGTGAAAGGAGGAAGCAGATAATGGCAAATTACATCACAAGAAGAAGAACAAAATTATAGTAGAGGGAAAGAGGGGAGGGAGATGAGCATTGTTTGAGAGGTACTCTCATCTGACTTGTTTAAAGGATGGAACAATAAACTTAAACAGATAATCCTAACTAACTCTATAGGCAGTAGGAGGGGAAGGGGGAAGAAAGGGGAGGGAGGCTAAAAGGGAAGGAAGAAGAAATAAGAGTAAAAGGGAGTAAAAGGAAAGGGGACTAAAAGAAGGAGGGGAAGGCTGCAGGAGGAGGTGGTGAAAAGTCAAAAGTTTTCTTAATTTCAATTTTATTAATCTCTCCTTTGGTTTTCAGTATTTCTAATTTGGTATTTACTTGGGGATTTTCAATTTGTTCTTTTTCTAGCTTTTTCAGCTGCATACCCAAGTCATTGATCTCCTCTATCTCTATTTTATTCATGTAGGCAATTCTAAGATGTAAAACTTCCCCTAATAACTATTGATTGTTTCTATGATTAATTGTTTTACCCATTCTTCTTTAGGATTAGATTATTTCATTTCCAATTCATTTTTGGTTTACCTTTTTATGGCCTTTTATTACATATAATTTTTATTGCATTATGATCTTAGAAAGATGCTTTGCGTATCTCTGCCTTTCTGCACTGGATGGTGAGGTTGTTATTCCCTAGAACACAGTCAATTTTTGTATATGTGTTATGTACTGCTGAGAAAAAGGTATATATATTCCTTTCTATCCTCATTTAATTTTCTCCAGAGAGCTATCATATCTACCTTATCCAGAGTTTTATTCACCTCCTTAACTTCTTTCTTGCTTATTTTGAGGTTAGATTTATCAAGTTCAGAGAGGGAGAAGTTGAGGTCCCCTACTAGTATAGACTTGCTGTCTATGTCTTCCTGCAACTCCCCCAACCTCTCCTGTAAGAATTTGGATGCTATACCACTTGGAGCATACATGTTTAGTAGTGATATTGCTTCATTGTCTATGGTGACTTTTAGCAGAGTATAGTTTTCTTCCTTATCTCTTTTGATTAGATCTATTTCTGCTTTTGCTTTGTCTGAGATTAGGATTGGTACCTCTGCTTTTCTTACATCAGTTGAAGCACAATATATTCTGCTCCAACCTTTTACCATTACCCCATATGTATCCCCCCATTTCAAATGTGTTTCTTGTAAACAACATATTGTTGGATTATGGCTTTTAATCCATTTTGCTATCTGTCTCCGTTTTATGGGAGAGTTCATTCCATTCACATTCACAGTTATGATTACAATCTGTGTCTTTCCCTCTATCCTCTTTCCCACCATTTGTGATTTTAGTTCTCCCTTCTCCCTTCCCCTCAATAGAGTTTTCACTCTCCCATAGTCTTCCCTTCCTTCTTTCAGCCCCCCTCCCTTTTACTCCCCTTTACCCTTACTACTTATTCCCTCCCTTTTAGCTTCCCCTACCCTTTCTTCCCTTTTCCTCTCCTACTGCCTATAGAGCTAGTTAGATTAATGTACTTAATTAAGTTTATTGTTTCGTCCTTGAACCAAATCAGATGACAGTACCTCTCAAACAATGCTCATCTCCCTCCCTTCTTTCCCTCTACTATAATTTTGTACTTTTTCCTGTGATATAATACTAACATTTTCTGCTTCCTCCTTTTCACATCTCCTGTTACAATCCCTTTGCATGCTTAAATCACATTTTTATCATCACATCATTTACTTTATACCTATTCCCTCTATTTATGTATATCCCTTTCATATTTCAAAATAAATGTACAATTCTCAAGATTAACAAGTATCATCATCCCTTATAGGGAGGTAAACCGTTTGCCCAAATTGAGTAACAAGTTTTTCTTTTCCCCTTTACCTTTTTATGCCTCTCTTGAGACCTGCATTTGAAGGTCAAATTTTCTATTGAGTTCTGGTCTTTTGGTCAGGAAGGTCTGGAAATCCCTTATTTCATTGAATGTCCATCTCCTTGCCTGAAATGTTGTGCTAAATTTTGCTGGGTCCCCCTCATCATTTCTTAAAGCACAAAATTATTCCAACACATACATATACCATTCCCCAATTAATGGAAATTATCTCAGTTTTCAATTCTTTGCCACCACAAAAAGATCTGTTATAAACATATTTGTGCATATGAGTCCTTTCCCTCTTTGTTTTATATTTTTGGAGTAGAGATCTAGTAGTGAAATTACTGAGTCAAGAAGTTTAATAGGTTTTGGGGCATAGTTCCAAATCTATTTTCAGAATGGTTGACCTAGCTCAAAGTTCTACCCACAATGTATTAGTATAATTGTTTTCCTACCCCACTCCACCCCAAGTAATTGTCATACTATTTTTTTTTTGTATTCTTAGCCAATCTTAGATACTGACTCCAGGTACTTTCTCTGGCTGTCCCCCAAGTTTAAAACATTCTCCCTCCTCCTTTCTGACTTCTAACCTCCCTGGCTTCCTTTAAGTCCCAATGAAAATCCCAACTTCAAGAAAACAACCCCTTGGAAATATAACCATAGGGCAGAGTAGAAAGACTCACTTATGCTAGGTCCGAACCCACAGCCCATAGATTCCCTGTAAAAAGAACTCCTGACAAATTCTGGAACAGTGGAAGCCGCGCAGCAACACAGTGAAGGAGATTTCTGCTGCAGAGAGGCCTGAAAAACCAACCGCAAAGGTACCCCGGGACGGGAGCGGAGTCCTGTCCTGCCGAGCGCTCCCCTCCCCTAGCCCCGGCCACGGAGCTATGCCCAGCCACGCAGCACTGAGAGGAGCGAGCAGAGCCCACCAGGCGTCAGGGACTTGAATCTCCGGCTACCACGAAGGTCCCTCCACCCACAGACGCACAGGTCAGTGAGAGGGACGGGCTGAGAGGGGAGCGGGGGATCTCCGGGACTCGGAACCCCTGGGAAGCGGCCGCTGTGGCAGAAGCTGAGGCAGCTCAGCCAGAGACTCCCAGAGCAGGCTGGAGCTCCACCCCAGCTCCACTACAAAGGATCTCTGTATAAACCCCCTGAGGGAACTGAGCCTGAGAGGCGGCCCTGCCCCCACCCGGGAACCAGCAGATAAGCTCCCAT
>JAQQSK010009219.1:0-13173 GCA_028658325.1 Potorous gilbertii | reverse complement strand
GCGCATCAGGAATATCCATTTGGACGCTGTAGGTAGAGTGGAGAGATTGGAGGAGAGTTGACATCTGCAGTAAGAACATCAGGAGATGATGACAGTCTAAATTAGGGTGGTGGCCATGTGAGTAAAGAGAATGGTTCAGATGGGAGTCATGTCATGGGGGCAGAAATGACAAGACTCAGCCAACAATAACGTACTGGGGAGTAGGGGTGGGGAGGAGTGAAGAGTTCAGGACAGTTCTGTGGCTGTGACCCTGAGAGACCAGAGGGATTGGAGCAGCCTTGACCAGAAGAGGGAGATTCACAATAAAGGTGTGTTTGGGGTGGAAATGATGAGTTCCATTTGAGCTACCTATGGGACATGGAGTTTGAGATCCATCCAAAGGGTGGTTGGTGAGCTGGGAACTGGAACTCAGGTGAGAGACTAGGGACTGATATGGAGATCTTGAAATCTTCTTCTTAGAGAGAGACTGAATCCGTAGGAGCTTCTGATGTCAACAAGAGATAGAGTATAAAGAGAGAAGATAAGAGGAGTAGTCAAAGGTGCTGCAGAAAAATCAGGAAGGAGGAGGTTTAAAAAAGGTCATTGGATGTGGCCATTGAGAGCTCGTTAGTAGCTTTAGAAAAAAGAGTTTCAGCTGAATGATCAATTCAATTCTGATTGGAGACCAGATTGCAAAGGAGTGAAAGGAAAGGAAGTAGAGGAGCAGAGTTGGTTGGCTCTGGTCCTTTGCGCTCAAGGAGGACCAAAGTGACACCACTGTGTTGTGGTCAAGGTATAGTGTGTCCAACTGTGACTGATCGTACCAGTATTGAACGCAGAAGGCTCTACACCACATGTCAGGCACAAGTAGTCTGTACGAACAGTCAGAATGGGGAGATCTCCAAATTTATGCATCTCACATTTCTTCTGAGCTACTGTAATTCTGTGCAGAATATAAAGGACAGCAGGGAAGGAAGCAGTAGATTAGAAAGAGAAGCCCAGTTACTGGAAGAAGTAGGAGGGGGTGGGATCAGAGGTGCATGGAGAGGGAGTCAAGTTCTTCAGCAGAGACTGGAGTAGAGAGGAAAAGGGATGAGGAGGAAGTTTATGGTAAATGGCACAATGGCACCTACTTTTTCAGTAATGTATGAGTGGAGGTAACCAGCTAAGACAGTGAGAATGGGTAGTGGTGATGGGAGAGGCTTGAGGAGAGAGGGAAAAGCTTAGAGCAGCCTTGGAGGCGGAGTGCTGTGGAGAATGAGTTTGGAAGTAGTTAAAAAAAAAAAAAAGAAAGAGTCCTTTGCAGCCATGAAGGACTAGTTATGATGAGATAACAGATCTGTACTGGATTCATACAGGGAGGATGAGAAAAAAGCTATTAGATTTGATGCTGAATAATGGGAACACAAATCAACAGAGGAGTAGGGAAGTGAGCAGAGGTGAGAAAGCAGGAACAACAGAAGACAACCACGAAGGATAGTAGGACCAAAT
This sequence comes from Potorous gilbertii, assembly GCA_028658325.1. Lineage (NCBI taxonomy): Eukaryota > Metazoa > Chordata > Mammalia > Diprotodontia > Potoroidae > Potorous > Potorous gilbertii. The sequence continues at coordinate 11,703 of JAQQSK010009219.1, read as the reverse complement.
CAAACTTTTTTAAGGCTAGGAGAGATCTAGGCATGCTTGAAGGTCAAGGGAGATAATGAGAAGATAAGGAGTGAGAAGGGCTGCTCCAGCACCCAAAGGCTCAGAAGGGAATGGGATTAAAGTATGAGAATAGGGGTTGACACTGTCAAGGAGAAAGACTACCTCTTGCTGTGAAAAGATAAGGGATGATGCAATGAAATGTTTAATTTGGGAGGAAGGTTTGAAAGGAAGTAGGTACGTAGGTGGGCTTGAGAAAGTGGGGAACAGCAACTTAGAGAAGCATGATAGAAGTCATCAGTTTAGTCATGACCCTGCGGACCGTATCACACCAAGACTGTCCATGGGGAGTTCTTGGTAAAGATACTGGAGTGGTGAGTCATTTACTTCAGTAGTGGATTAAGGCAAACACAGCTGAAGTGACTTGCCCAGGGGTCATACAACTCGTGTCTGAGGCTGGATTAAACTCAGGTCTTCCTGACTCTAGGCCCAGAGCTACATCTACTGAGCCACCAATTAATGTCTTCCCAATGAAGAAAATAATAATATAGAGAACCCAGTCAAGGTCATCATGCAAACTTCTCTAGAAACATTCAGGAGCAGGTTAAGTAGTTGGTAGTATGAATAATTTAGGGTTGAAATCTGAAACAGGATGAGTGGCAACAGGACAAATGGGCAAAGTATATATAAGGCTAAACTGATTAACTAGAATGAGTAAATTCTGAAGTGAGAAAAGTGAGGCCAGAGGAAAGGTGATGACTTGGATCACAAAGGTGATATGTGGAGTGATTAGAAGCTATGACGAGAACAGAGAGTGGGTTTAGGAGGGGCTGTGCACAGGGAGAGAGGGAAGAACAGCAGATTATAGCCAGAAAGAGGAATTTTAATTATAGAGGTGGCATGTTTATTGGTAATGGAGAGATCCACAGTATGACCATCTCTTTGAGTGGTCCAAGTAGAGTGAATATGCAGATTTTAAGAGTCAGGATTAAGTTGGGAAGTAAGGGTATTTGAAGGGACCTTAATATGTATGCATGTATGTATGTATGTATGTCCTCCCAAATAAAGATAGGGTTTATAGGGGATAGGAAGAGTGAGCTACTGAACTCTCTGAGAAATGAGGAAAATTAAGCAGTAGTAATATGAGTCAATAATTTATCTGAAATAAAAATCACTCTAAGTGATGTCTCTAGGTAAGTCCCTAGACTATTCAATTTACCAAGTATTAGTCAAAGGATTCAATTTCAATAGCAAGCTCCTTTATTTCATTCAAAATATTTTGCTTTACTCAGGTTTGGCTCACTAAGAAACTTAAGTCACTTCACCTTAGGGACTCAGTTCCCCTCATTTGTAAAATGTAAGAGAGGTGATCTAAAAGGTCATTATAATCCTTTTAAACTCTCAATGTTATGATCTTGTAACTCATTAAGGCATACTGAACAGAGATCTGGTTCCAGGGTTAGGAAGATGAAATTTAAAATAATGTCTCTGACACGCAATGGCATGTCAGCTGCTGACCCACACTGGTAGTGGACATTTCTTCATAGGGAAATGTATATATCACTGAAACCAATGGAGCACAGATGTAGAGTTAGAGTTTTTGAAGACCATTTTACAGACGAAGAAACCGAGGTCCAGAGACATGAAGTGATCTGTCCAGAGCAATTCTGAGACAGAATTCTGAGACAGAATCTGAACATAGAATTTCTTGATTCCAGTCCAAAGCTCTCTCCACTGCACCTGCTCCTAGGTTGGCTCCAAAAAGAAAAACTAAATGTTAAGGTGAACCTGCTCTCTCTCAAGATATATATATACATATACATACATACATACATACATACATATATATATATATATATACATATATATATATATATATATGTATATATATATATATATATGTATGTATGTATGTATGTATGTATATGTATATATATATCTTGAGAGAGAGAATTAAGGCAGTTCTGCTAAACTATCCAACAGAATATAGTTTCCTAACTGTAAGAGTTAAAAGCCTCACAAAGGCAATACTTACTTTAATAAGATTAGCACCCCCTTTTTCACAACCAATATGGTATTTCTTTTCAGGAGTTTGAAAGGCCAACAACTCTTTTGTTACACCAAGGTGACCTTCCAAAATTGTCTCTTCTACCCCTGTTTCACCTGTTCTTTTAACTTCATCCTAGGATAGAAAAGATATTAAAAGACTTTTAAATTTGCAGTCCATAATGCTAAGAAAGAGAAAAGCTGATAGGATATTTTAAAAACCACACACATTTATTAAACACCTACTACGGGAACTGCATTGTGATAGGCGCTAGAGATACAAAGACAAAATATCATTCTAAATACTTCACACAACAGAAAAATAAAGTAAGAACTTATGCACATGGATATTTTTAGACATATTTTTGAGAACTGTGAGGATTGATTAACTAATCTAAGTGATGATCACATTACTAATGTTAGTCTTACTTTAAAAACGCTGGAAGAAGACTCCAAAATTTACCCAGGATACATTTTTGTCCTTTTTCTACTCTAATCCTGCGAGATGATTATATGACCAAAGATGACCACATAATATATGACTAAAAGTTTCACATTTCTTAATGAGATTCAATCTCAAAACAATATATGATTTTTTTACCTCAACTGAAAATAGTCAGTATCTGTTAAATGAACATTTGAACAGAAAATGAAATATATATTTCTACATAAAAAAGGTAAGTCAAATGGTAGTACATGAAGAAGCTTCTGGTTAGTCGTAATTATCTTTTTTAATTAAGTGGCCAAGAACAAATTATTAAAATTTAAAAGAATTTTACCTCTGAGGCTTAAAAATACTGGAGAGAAAAGAAAATAAGGTGTTTCAAGAAAATGACTATTTGTTATGCATGAGCTAGCAGAATTTGCATGTATTTGGCATAACTGGAAGGGACCTTACTTTGTTGCCTATGATTAAAACAAAGTATTAACTGTTTCCTGGGACTTCTAACATGACTTAGTAAAAAACAGCCTATTTATATCTTGCAATATGATCAAATATTCACTGCAACTTACCCTGATCCTTTTAAGCCAATCAATTTCATTATTTAGAAGAACTTCAGCATTGGGCACATTAATATTACTGTTGTAAGCATAATTTAGAAGATGCCTTAATAGAGTGAAATAATCTCCTGAATGTTTAGCTCTCTCTCTTGCTGTGCTCTGAAACATAAAGCACAATATTAGTGCATATGTGTGCAGACACACATGTGTATTTTCCTTCGTGTCCAAAACACTTTTAAAAAAAAGATTGAGTCAGTCAACTGAAATACATCAGAGTTTAAACTAACATTGTCTCATTTAAGCCAAGTCAAATTTTTGTTTACAAGGTCTCATAATTGTAATTAAATAAAATTCTCACAAAGATTCACACATAGCTTATGTATGAATTAAAAGTTGAACTGAACCTAAACCAAACTGTCAAAAAGTACATATTAATGGAAGAAATCACTAATGTTTTCATTCTAAACATGATCAACCTACCATTAATTAATGTCATTTAGTAGATATGTTACTAACTTTAATAAGAATATTTAATGTCTTACCCCTAAAACGGTAAACAATAAAGTAATGAAGAAAAGTAGAGGTCTGTGTCCCATGCAACACCTGGTAGACATTAAAAAGAATTGCTCTTGTGCCATCTGACGAACAGTTCTGAAAATGAAAATAATTTTATGTTTGAAGATTTTCAAACAATACTAGTAACTTGTATTTGAAAGAGAAAATATGAAGTAAAAAATGTTAAAGTAACTTTCACCAACTCCTTTGCTTTTCACATCTTATTTTTAGATGGTGAACATTATTAATAATTGATTAACAACAAAAGCAGTAAAAAACTCAACCTCTAAACATTCTTATTAAAGTTTGGCTTTATAATAATATTAATATACTGGATGAAAAACAATATTCTTGCAAAGACCCAAATCTATACTACTGAATGGAAAGATGACTGTGCTTTCAGGACTCCTTTCAGAAAACCATTCCTATATGTGGGGAAATACTTTCCTTCAAAGACATCCTGGAAGCCCCCTCTACTCTTCATCACTGATGTTGGGAGCTAGAACTCTACAGTTCACACCTTATTAAATTTAAATTTAGTGGGGACATAATGACATGAAAGTCTCCTGAAAGAAAACGAGAATGCTAGACTGCACTGCCACAGGAATCAATGTACCTTTGAACCAGAAGACACCATAATATCAGTTTACAGATGAAGAAACTGTTACAAGGAAGCAAAATGACATAATTCATATATCAAAGCACAAAGCAAGTGTGTGAGCCGAGAGGAACAAAATCATTATACAAATAGCTGCTACCATTTGTATAGTACCTCGTAGTTTACAAAGCACTGTACTTACAAAATCCAGTGAGGTAGGTAATAATGAACAAACAGACCCTTATGCAGACTGACTCCAATCTATAACACTTGAGTATCTCCTCCTAATGTGCTCATATCATTACATTTCATATCTCATTTCACTTATTTGTTAAAACATCCAGTCACCTCTCTTCTTTGGTTTGCTCTGAGCATTAACAAGGTGTAACAGCGTTTAATCAGGCTTGTTTATTAACTAAGGCTACTTTCTAGGGCTAGAAACTGCAACTGTGATTCTTCTCTCCCAATGCAGGGTGGCATATTCTTTGCAACTAAAGAATCTTAGAGAGTTATTTAGAGCGGGGCTTCTTAAACTTCTTCCATTTGGGGGTTGTGACCCACAGTTTAAATAGCAACAGAAAGACTGCATATTAAATCAAAATATTACAAATCAACATTATCTATGTGGTACTGAATTTTTATTGTTTGTCAAATACTTCCCACTTGTTGGCCCCCAGAGTTTGACATGTCTGATTTAGTGCTCTGGGAGTTCAGGGACTGGTTTAGAATCATGTGACCAGCATGTGTCAATGGCAGGATTTTAACCCAGATCTCGTCTTCAAAGCTAGTCCACTATGCACTATATATACAATTCTTCTCTTCCTAAGCTACTTTGCTGCTGCTGCTGCTGCTGCTGCTGCTACTGCTGCTGCTGCTGCTGCTGCTGCTACTACTACTACTAGTCAGCATTTATGCTTGGCAAAGCACTTTCCTAATACCCCATTTGATCTGTACAACAACCCTGGGGAGGTGTTTGATTATTACTGTTTCACATATGGGGAAACTGAAACTGATGCCATGAATGGGTAAGTGGTTGGAGAGAGTCACATGGCTTCTGAAGCAGAATTCAAACTAAGATCTTCCCCACTTCTAGATTTCAAGTCTACAACTGTATCCTTTGTGCTACCAATTTGCCTAATAAAATAATTGAGAGTTTGATATAAAGAAAATTACTAAGAAGATAATATTATTTAAGAGAATTGATGTTTACTTCCATCACATGAAATCTAATTTTTTTTTTCAAGAATTATAAACAATGATATTACCATGAGGGTAAGGCTTTCCTATGCTTTAAATTAAAAAAACTTTAGTAAGTAAAGGCTTAAGAGTGCACTCACTCTTCTTAGCAGTCAAGCGCAGTTGCAGTACTTTCCAACTCATAATCATCCATCTGAACTCTCCCTTGACCATATGAAAATTTTCCATGTTTGAGCTCTCCTTGAGTCAGAAAGAAAAGACTAGGTTTCCTGGCTCTTTCTTCTTGATATTTATGATATCTAACAATAATAAGTTGGACCCCAATATCATATTTTACAATCATGTGCTTTTAAAAAAATGTGGTATCTTACAGACTGAAAATGTTTTGTTTTAGGTTTCAGTTTTTGTAAAGTGAAAGAAAACTTTTTTACATCAAATGCAACGTTATATATTGTAATTTAAGGGAACAGTTTTCTTTATATATTTTGTATTGCTTACGATACTTTTAATTTTAAAGAAATTATAGGACAGCTTGTAATGTCTTGCAAAAGTTTAAGAATTGTAAGATGATCTCAAATCCGGTAGGCAATATTTTGGGCAAATCATTCTTTAATGCAAAAAGATAAACGAAGTGTAAGAGAGTATAATTTCTCTTGTAAAAATACACAGTTTAGCAGTATTTAAAAAGGATCCATTTCAAAAAGTCAAATGATGAGTTAAACTAAGCTGTCTTCCAGCAACTGGGTGGAAGAGCTGGAATTCACATTTTATACCAAATGGCAATAGTTGCAGGAGCTCACTTGTTAATCTTTGCCCAGTGAAATATTTCACTTTCTTTAAGGCTCATCTGAGATGCTTGCAGCCTTCCCAGATTGACGGTAATTTAGACTACCAAGGAAATGCAGAACTCCCTGCTAGTAAGTGATTATGTAATTCGTCCTCAAATATTCCTATACTATTCTGTCTGTAGCTTTTCTTTGCCTGCTTTCTGTCACATGTATTTCTATTCAAGTTGTATCTCCCAATAGACTATAAGCTCAAAAGAAGGTATTGTCATTTTTTTCATATGTGAATTTACAGTGCTTTATGTGTAGAAGGAACTTAACAAAATTCCACTAATAGACAACGCACTGTGGAGTGAATAAAGATTCTTAAGAGAAAGAAGAATACTATTTTCATGTTCCTACGTAAGGCTTTAAAAAATAATGTATTTAGTTGTATCTAATTCTTTCAATAGCTAGGCTCAACAAATTATGTCCTACATAATTTCCCCTTCCAAAAATATTATTTTTTTATATGGTCTAAAGCCATCTTCTGGCAAAGAGTAATTCCCAATAATAGCTTGTTAGAAGTACCTTTCACATTACTTTTAGTTCTTCAGTTTAATACTGTGTATTTTGTTCTTTCCTGGATCTTTCTTATCTGGTTTGTTTCACTGATCTATTTTCCTCTTTTGTAATGAACAAAGAATATGGTTTTGATAACTGATACTTTTTTGAGATTTGGCAATACTAGTTCACCTTCATTCCTATTTTTTCCTGAAAATTAAGATCTTTTGCTACTAGTATACCTCTTGGCACTTTGATATAGACTAAATCTGGAGACTAAATTAGGTAGTATTGTCATCTTTACTGTCACTGTTTACAGCGAATTCATTTCCAATTATTTAAGTTCTTCTTTTCTTCACAGGATCATAAATTTAGAACTGAAAAGGACATTAGAGATTCTCTAATGTAAAAAGTATTTTTAGTTTTGGTATTGAAGCACCAAGTTGGACAAGCTTAGTATTTTAAAGATTTATGAAACGCTTTTGTCACAAAATCCTGTGAATTAGATAGAAGTAAAAGTGGCTGCTGGGGCTATTCAGCAATCTCTAACAAATGAAATTTTACTCATCTTGTAGAAATTACCCAAATGGTTTTCCTGCTATGTATGGTTGGTTTCAGATGGACTCACCATCATAAAGCTTGCATTAATACAACTAATAGAGAAATGACAATAACAACTTACTATGTAATAATATGCAGTTTAGTTATTTCATTTACTGGCACCTAATTAGCTTTCCAGAGCCAGGGACAGGCTTTAAGGAACACTTGGTCTCAGTAATTTCTCAGAAGTAACAAATCAAACCATGTACTGACACAAATACTTTACAAAAACACTAAGACCCATAAAAACTGAGGTATAATCTCATTCACAAGATGTCACATACTTAAGAAATATTTCTAAATTTTCTTTCAGAGAAATGTAATTTCAAAAGGTAGCTCATCTGAGAAAAGAAATTATCTTTTCATGAGGAATAAGTATTTGGGAGAGGCAAGATTGTATCAAAGCACTGCCCAAAGTACAGATCAAATGTATGGCTGACTCATGAATGACTCTCAAAGTGAGAAGCCTATGGCATTTGTTTGGGGATAAGGTTATTCATGAAAGCATGAATGCAGTTCCAGTCTCCAAAGAAGAAACAAGAGTAACCATCTGCAACTGCTGGAATTTAAGAAATATAAGAAAACCCAAACATTAATGAAGTGAAAGGCCTACAATGAAGATTCCAATCTACTGGAGGGGCATGGGCAGTTAGTTCATTAGGAATCCTGACTGACCTCTAGTACCAAAAGTACTAGAGAATCGTATTCCCAGGAAGTCAGATTAGGAGGACAATGCTTTTTTCTACATGTAGGGTACTTTTGGTGTGAGGCTAACAACCTGCCACTCACTCCTCTAAGGATCTAGTACTAAATTTAGCACAGTTCCCTAGGACACAATCGTAAGTCACCAGAAATAAGAGTTCCTGAGTCTCAAGAAATAAGAGGTACTGTAAGATAAATAATGAAAAGGAGAGGTGTACCCATAAGTTAACATCTCAACCTGCTACAATGGCGAATCAGAGGTTAAGGAAAGACAAATATGCTTTAGATAAAAACACTGGAGGAATTACTGGAGTTTACTGAGTGACAAGATCTGCCTTGTGCTTCTGGAAATTCACTCAAGTAGCTGTGTGAAATGTGGAATATTAGCTCAATGAGGGTAGGGGCTGCTTGATTTTTGTATCCTCAGAATTTTAACACAGTGCCTAACATATAGTAGGTACTTAATAAGGACATACTGATTGGAGAAAAAAGTCAGGCACTTTGTGATCTGTGCCTGAAAATACCACTCCTCAAGGAATGGGAGCATTACAATTAATTAGTCAACCACTAATACCTGGACGGTTAAAAAGAACTCCACAATAGGTTGCTCTGCATTCCTTTGAATTACAAGCTACCTACGAGCCAACCATCCTCCAAGAACCCCTCGTTCTTCCATCCTGCACCACCATTTCTATTCTTCTCTGAAATGACCTTTCTTAATGAAAATGATTTCCTTCATTTTCTCTTACATTCTTTCTAGGAACTTCCTCTCCCTGGCCCTGGATTCCCCAGGCAATGCTTAAATGACAGCTACCCAGCTCTCAGGTAAGAGTTCCCCATTCTCTTCCCATGCTGCCCCACAAAGGACACACAAGTCCTGCAGAAGTGAGATATTACTCGTTCTCTTCTCTCACTTTCAAACTCTGTTTGCTCTACCACACTCAACTTCTCCTGAGAAGCTCACTGACTAAAATTTTCTATTCTATTCAAATCAGGGTAGCTATTGTGTATCATTCCCCAGGTCATTCTTTCTCTTTTCTCAGAGATCAGCTATGAGTTCACTGTCTTCCATTCCTTTTACACTGGGGGACATCAACATTAATGTGGATGTTCACTTAACAGAATTTTTCTCAGTCTCTTTAAATGCCATATGATTTACGCCTTGATTCTTTATCACAGCAACACACAGACTGGGTAATACTCTGGATATCACCATTACCCACAATAGTTTCATTTATTTGTACTCAAACTGACATTCCTGTATATGACCATAAAACTTACCATTTCATCTTTTCCTCATCTCCTCCTTACCTAATTTTCTTCTTTTAACTTCTAATCTCATCTTCCTCCAGTATTTTCTTAGCACATTATTCCTGCTATGACTTAATTTTTCCTCCTTTCCAGTATCAACTCTACAGTTAATCAGTGGCAACAGCAAGCACCCTAGCATACCCAGGAAGACCAGCTAGCACAGGTTCTTGGATCTGCTTTGCTTAAAGAAAAGCAACTTTGAAGAGGTCAATCTTCTTTAATTACATTCACTAGTTCGGGGGAAGAGTCAGGACCCTGAACTTCAGAGAAAACACAAGCAGAGAAATTATCTTAGAGAACAACAGAGGGGACTACAACTGCCTGAATCAAAGCACTATTGCTTTATACTTCACATACACCACTGGACATCTGAGCAGTTGGGGGTCTGAGCTACTCAGACTCTCGATAAGTGAATCCAACAGTCCTTCTCATAAGGGAACCCCCAAAGCAAAATACCAACTCAGAGGATATACACACTTCTCAGAGCCAGAAAGAATCACAGTCTTTGTGACTCAGTCACTTAGTACCAAAAGGTGTAGAAGCCTTCCTGCAAGCAAGTCTCCTCATGGGTGGGGAAGATCTTATCACCCCATTAACACTACACCAATTAAATACAATATAACATCCTATGCTCTAATCGCTGCTTTGTTCTATTGCCAGTTGTGTCATAAGAAATGACAGCCCTGTGTTTTACTCTTGCAACCCTTTTCCTCCTCCAATGGAACTACAGGAAATCACAAACCAACTTGAGTAAGTACATTACAAATTCATTCAGTGAAAATCCAAGTGGCAACACTGCATCAAGGCAATCTTTTTTACTTTTCCATAATCGATAATTTCTTGCTTGGAGACACTGCTTCCCTCCTCTGAATGCAAAAATTCTAGAAAATCCTGCATTCTCATCCTCCTATTATATTTCTAGTTCTCTACTTCCATTTTATCATTTCATGAAAACTTCTTTACACATCAGCAGTTTATTTATTCCTCCTTTACTTACTGCTAGATGCAAGAACTTTTTTTCCCCATACTTCTTGACTGAATCCAGTACAGATCTGTTATCTCATCATAACTAGTCCTTCATGGCTGCAAAGGACTCTTTCTTTTTTTTTTTTTAACTACTTCCAAACTCATTCTCCACAGCACTCCGCCTCCAAGGCTGCTCTAAGCTTTTCCCTCTCTCCTCAAGCCTCTCCCATCACCACTACCCATTCTCACTGTCTTAGCTGGTTACCTCCACTCATACATTACTGAAAAAGTAGGTGCCATTGTGCCATTTACCATAAACTTCCTCCTCATCCCTTTTCCTCTCTACTCCAGTCTCTGCTGAAGAACTTGACTCCCTCTCCATGCACCTCTGATCCCACCCCCTCCTACTTCTTCCAGTAACTGGGCTTCTCTTTCTAATCTACTGCTTCCTTCCCTGCTGTCCTTTATATTCTGCACAGAATTACAGTAGCTCAGAAGAAATGTGAGATGCATAAATTTGGAGATCTCCCCATTCTGACTGTTCGTACAGACTACTTGTGCCTGACATGTGGTGTAGAGCCTTCTGCGTTCAATACTGGTACGATCAGTCACAGTTGGACACACTATACCTTGACCACAACACAGTGGTGTCACTTTGGTCCTCCTTGAGCGCAAAGGACCAGAGCCAACCAACTCTGCTCCTCTACTTCCTTTCCTTTCACTCCTTTGCAATCTGGTCTCCAATCAGAATTGAATTGATCATTCAGCTGAAACTCTTTTTTCTAAAGCTACTAACGAGCTCTCAATGGCCACATCCAATGACCTTTTTTAAACCTCCTCCTTCCTGATTTTTCTGCAGCACCTTTGACTACTCCTCTTATCTTCTCTCTTTATACTCTATCTCTTGTTGACATCAGAAGCTCCTACGGATTCAGTCTCTCTCTAAGAAGAAGATTTCAAGATCTCCATATCAGTCCCTAGTCTCTCACCTGAGTTCCAGTTCCCAGCTCACCAACCACCCTTTGGATGGATCTCAAACTCCATGTCCCATAGGTAGCTCAAATGGAACTCATCATTTCCACCCCAAACACACCTTTATTGTGAATCTCCCTCTTCTGGTCAAGGCTGCTCCAATCCCTCTGGTCTCTCAGGGTCACAGCCACAGAACTGTCCTGAACTCTTCACTCCTCCCCACCCCTACTCCCCAGTACGTTATTGTTGGCTGAGTCTTGTCATTTCTGCCCCCATGACATGACTCCCATCTGAACCATTCTCTTTACTCACATGGCCACCACCCTAATTTAGACTGTCATCATCTCCTGATGTTCTTACTGCAGATGTCAACTCTCCTCCAATCTCTCCACTCTACCTACAGCGTCCAAATGGATATTCCTGATGCGC
>JAQQSK010009218.1:0-13173 GCA_028658325.1 Potorous gilbertii | reverse complement strand
GAAGTCAACACTCTTGGGGAGGGATAGGATCAAAAGAGAGAACAGAAGAAATGGGGGGGGCAGGATAGGATGGAGGGAAATATAGTTAGTCTTACACAACACGATTATTATGGAAGTCATTTGCAAAACTGCACAGATATGGCCTATATTGAATTGCTTGCCTTCTCAAAGGGAATGGGGTGGGGGAGGGAGGGATGAAGAGAAGTTAGAACTCAAAGTTTTAGGAACAACTGTTGAGTATTGTTCTTGCAACTAGGAAACAGGACAAAAGAGAAGATAGGGATAAGGGAAGGGAGGGATGTTAGAAGGGAGGGCAAATTGGTGATAGGGGTAATTAGAATGCTTGGCCTTCTTGGGTGGGGGAAGGGGAGAAATGGGGAGAAAATTTGGAACCCAAAATTTTGTGGAAATGAATGTTGAAAACTTAAATAAATTAATTTAAATACAAAAAAAATAAAGTTCATTAGCATCAGATTCTTCCATTCCTGCAGTACATTGTCTTCTTCCTCCCACTTTTTGAAATTTATAAATTCCATTTTAGAGTCTCTAGAAGTATAATAGTGTATGTGAAGCCCAGTCACATCATGCCAACTTCCAGTGATTTCTCCAACAAAAATAATCTTGTATCTATTTTATTTATGTATATATTTACTCTTTTCTGACTGATAGAATATAAGCCCTCTGAGGACAGGGAGTATTTCAATTTTAGTTTTGTATTCTTATCACCTAGTACATAGTAGGTTTTTTTATTTTAATTGATTCCATGGTGAGACAATAGGTCAAATTACATATATCGTTAGGAGAGAGAACATACTGTTAGGAATTTTACCACCTTGGAGTATAATGACTGATAAATGTTCTTTTATTAAAAGCTAGGAGAAGTAGAATATAGTAGGAGAATCCTGGATGAATGGAGGTTCCAGAAGTAGGTAGAGGGAATGAAAAATAAGGGAACCTTGATGGGAAAGCTTAACATAATCTACTTTCCAGTTTTACCTAAACTTCATCTTATTTCAGAGAAAGAGATTATCAGCATCTTTGTTTTACAAAATAAGTTCCCTTTCCTCTTTAAAAAATGTCTCTCAGGAACATTTGAACATAAGTATACGTGCCTATATGGTGTGATTTAAAAAGATATAAATATTTCTCAAAAGTATTTCTCTTATACAACTGCCATAACCATATATCCCACATATGTATGTATGTATGCATGAGTATGAAATTCATTCCTTTATATTTATATATTACATTTCAAATCCTCTTTTTAAAATGAAAATATCTCAGGAAGAGAAACCTATGAACCTGCTATCATTCATTAATAATTTCTTCAAGCTTATTCCTGGCTTTCCTCTGAGATTGTTGTCTGAGAACAGCACAATAAGGAAATTAAAGAAATACAAATTCTTAGAGTTGGAAGTGAACTTGAAACCAAATCTAATTTTATTGAATAGGAAAGCCTTCTCTCATATCCTCAAAAAATGGTCACCCACTTGCTCTTTAACTATAGTTGGGGGGACCTGGCTATATTCTGAGAAAAATCTATTACATTTGTTCAACAACTCTAATTATTAGGAAACATTTATTTATATCAGTTCTAGACCCTACATCCGTGAGTCTCCAATTTCTATCCATTGCCTTTCTGGGGCCATAAGCAATTTAATTCTCCTTTTATATCACAACTTTTTAAAAAATTGAAGATAGTTATCATGTCTCCAATGTCTTCTCTTTTCTGGAATAAATATGTTCAGTGCCTCCAAGCAATTCTGATGTTATGGTATTTAGTTCCCTCATGATACTATCCCATCTTCATTCGATGAATTCTAGTTCAAAAATGGCTTTCCTAAAATATGACACCAAAAACTAGATATTACTTACTAGACTTACTTATCTTGACTGGATCTCCTTTCCAACTTCTCTCTCTCTCTGTCTCTCTCACACACACACACACACACACACACACCCCATAACTTGTGGTGGACCAGACTACTTTCTCATTTCATTTTGAAGCTTGGTATTTTTGCATTGCTTGGAAAGGTAAGCTTACCAAGGGCACAGCAGTGAACCAGAGCAGAATTGTGTACCTGAGGACTAGACGGACAGTGACCCAGGAGAAGTGAGCTAGACTTGGTTAGGGGAGGCAGAAAAGTGCCAAAGTTATAATCTTGAAAAAAAATCATGGAACTTAAAAGGGTCCTTGGATCTCATCAAGTTCAAACCCTTTCTCTTTACGAAGGAGAAAACTGAAGTTCGAGAAACTGTCACTTACCCAAGATCACAGAACAAGTTACTGGCAGGATCAGGGCTGAAAACTTGAGCTGCTACTGCTGAAGCTGCTTCTATTTTTGTTACTTTGACATTCTGCCCTGTGCTTTTTCCACTGTACCATCCTGCCCTACTTTGAAATATTGTGCAAGGGTAACTCTGCAAAAAATAGCCATAAAGGTAAGGCAATTCTAAATCAAATTCATTTCATCTCTGTGTCTACTGCCCTTTCTGTTCAATATTTTCCCCCTGCCAAGAAAGCATGAGGAGTTCACTAATATGCATGACTGGGTTAAATACCAACACCAAAATTGTCATGAACACATTAGCAATAAATAATGAGAGTGTTATTTAGCTCTGATTCCATAAAACAGAATAGGCCGTGATTAGTTTGTCAGTATTTGAAACTGCTCCTGAATATATTGTCCTTGTTACATTTGCTAGGGATGCATATTTACTGTGCTTAGCAGTTAACTTTTACCTCCTAATATGCCTGAATGCTGCTATTCTTCCCAGCTAAGGAACTGTGCTCATTCTTTAAAAAAAAACGTGCATGAGAAAAATAACCCTTCTTGAAGGGATGGGGGCATATTTTGAATGATGAAATCCATCACACCATTTGAATGAATAAGGTTCTAGTTCCTAGGGACTGCAACATTAGCATGCAATTGCTATTGGTGGTGCTCAAAAGGCTGCCTTAAAGAGGAAAGTAAAAGGTTTATGCTTCTATTTCTGTCAAGTATTTTTATTTCAGATATATAAAATCTGTATTAATTGAGAAACTTGCTCAGTTGTGGTAACACACAAACTCAAAAATATACACTCCTAACACAATTATCTCCAATGACAATATCAACTTTAATTCTCAAATACTTTTAAATTTAGTTTCTTTTCTCTTAAGAAACATTAGTTCAGCTATGTCCAAGGGACTGAAGAAGGTTTATATATCTATATATAGAAATATATACATATGCATATGTATATGTATGTATGTATAGATGTATGTATGTATGCATTTTTAATTAAATTGAATGGCATAGGATCTATAACCTCCTGTATTTGATAGTCTAGTAGGGGAGATAAAACACAGTCATAGCTAATTTTAACTGATACTACAATTGATCCTAGTATCAATACTGCATATTTCTCCTTAAATGAATTAGTTTCATTTTGGATGGTGGCTTTCATTCTTTCAATTTTTTAAGACTGGAGAATCTTTTCTCAAAGGTATGTTGAGCCTCCTATTGATGTAAGGCTTATCTAAAGCAAGCCACATCTAGGCTGTGTAAAGGAAAAAGTCAAACAAGAGCAAAGAGATGTCTGTACCTAGCACATGGTAAATAAGTGGAGATTGGATGATGTTAGCTTCTGCCTATCCTCTGCAGACAGGAAAAGTCCATATATCATTCTGTCAATGGATGGCAGTTTAAGCTTGACAGCATCTCTAAACAAGCTAGCTCAAAGTGCATGCTATAGGAGATAAAGGTTGAATGAGTATTTCTGTTAAAGAATTTCTTTCCCTCTGCACAATTCCAGGAGGTGGCAGGATACCTGTGCCCCTACCAATAAGTTCCAAAGACTAATTTTTTGGGGAACCTTTAAAGATCATACTTCAGTGACTTATGACCTTCATAAATGCAAGAAGGGTAGATCATGTAGGAATTAAAAGCTTTTGTTGTCATTGACAGTTTCTATTGCCCATCTGCCTCTGGCATTTGTTGGGGACATTGATTGTTTAGCAGATTCACCTGCCTTACCAATGTTAGTCCCCTCTTCTCTTTTTAGTAAAATACAAACCAAAGGGACAGAAGAGTAGAATACTTCAAACATGATTTCACAAAATCTTTAGAAATATACCCTTCTCTGTGAGTCCATTCCATGAAAGAAATTAAAGAGGGCCACGCTGGAATTCAGGCAGAATCTAAATACAAAGGGAGCATAATCTGCTTTGACTTTATGTTGTTGCATTGTTTTCTCCCGAATTCATCATCTATGAAGAGCCATTTCTATATAAAGAATATTAGTAATATTTTTTGCAGTGTTTAGATATTTTTCCTAATATGAAACAGACTGACTGATATTTGTAGTTCAGTTGGATGTTATCTAAGCCATATACTTTTGAGGTATTACAAGAAAGGCTCACCTAAGTCCCAAGCCCTGAAAGCATTAATATTTTTGCTGGCACCTAAATTCCTTGATAACAGAGAGCTTTTCAATACAGAGATTTAGTGTTCAGGGTTAGAAGGCAGATCACACTGGCAAAGGAAACTTACTGACAAATTTCTACTAATGGGTAAATAGCTAGCAGTAAAGTCTTTCCTGAGACTTTTGTTGATATTGGAGAAATCAGGAAAGAAAATAGCACCAGAAATATGAAAATCAGGTACTCAGAAGAAGTAGCACTGAATGGGGAATGAGTGAAGCATAGGGAGGCACAGAAGTCCTCCCCCTTATTTTAGTTTTACAAGGTTCCATCCCCAAATGGGGGATATATTAAAATAAAATGATGATGGTTATATGGAGCAAGATAAAACATGGACAATGTGTGTGGGATCATTTAAATTCAGAGAGAGATAGAGACAGAGAGAGACACAGAGACCCAGAAAAAGAGAAACACACAGAGAGACTTGTGTAGATAGAATTTTCCCCATATATGAAGCAAGAGATATCCCTACATGCAGCATGAGAGTATCCTTATATGGCTTGAAGGTAGACAGAAGAGACATCACAAGACTTTTCACTACATCCTTTTCCAAGAGATTCCTTCCAGGAGAGGAAGCAGGAAGTTGAAGCCAGAAGTATAACCACTCTGTTCTACTAAGAGAGAGAGAAAGAGAGTACCAGGCTAGAATTATACCTAACTCTCCCCTTGAATATTATTAACAAAGGGAAGGTAATTTTTCAGGTGTAATCTAACTTCTTCTTGCTATTTCATTCATGGGAGAAGAAGTAACCCAAACATTCATTCTATCCAAGCCCTTTCCACCAATGGTGATCCCACAATGAATACCCTGCCCCTTACTTGAGCAGAAGATATTGATCTCCACCAGAGATAAGATAGCCTCATACCAACTCAGTCGGCAAACATACATACATACACACATATATGTATGTATATATACACATACATATATACATACATAAATACAGCAATATGCATATCTATCTACATGAAAAAATATCTTAAATAAAATCTATTTTTAAAATTGATACAAAGAGGAACAGTATTTTCAAAAAGGAGTATAATTCTTGATATCTAAATATCTTCATTTTAATAATATGATCAAAAGACAGGAAATGAATGTGAGACATCACAAATGTGAGACATTTTCAACCTCCTTGAAAACTTGAAGGAGCATTTATAAAGCAACTTCAATGTGTAAGGTGCTCTAATTTTACAGATAAAGGAACTAAAATTAAGAGAAATTAAATGACTTGCCTATCACCATGTAAATAAATGAGTCAGTATATGAATCAGTTTTACTAAGTCCAAAGTCAACGTCATGTTTCTTTTCTTGTTGCTCATTTCTGTGTAAATAGTATATAGAAACAATTTATATGTCTTATTTTTTTGGTTCATATTAAAAACAACAAGAATAAAAAGAACCCAAAACAAAACACCATGTACTGACTGACAAACTTCATGAATTGTTGTCCTATCTTCATACTTTATATAGTGCATGTGAACAATAAGTGGGAATCAAAAGTGAACAGAAAGGTAAGAGAGAGATGTATCCACAAACAAAATACCCCATCTCTTGGTTCCAGGCATTTTCTTGACCTATCTCCTATCCCTGGAATTCTCTCTTTGTTCAGCTTTGACCAATAGCCTCCTTTTACATCCTAATTGTCTTCCCCAATTCCTTTTTATTCTTGTACCTTCCCTCTTTTAACCATTTCTCATTTATCCTATATGTAACTTGTTTGTACATATTTATTTGCTGGTTGTTATAGACTGTAAGCTTCTTGAGAGCAGGGACTCTCTTTTGTCTTCTTTTTTTGTACCCCCCAATACTTAGCACAGTGCTTTGCATTTAAGCATTTAATGAATGTTTATTGATTGATGACTGCCTTTGGGAAGCTGAACAGTGCTTCTAAGCTTCCTCAATCTTTTCAACATCAATATGTGTGGTGCAAACTACTTGTCTCCAAATGATTATTAGGTGCTTTCTCTGGGTCATCTAAAGGACAATGGAGAGATCCATGGAAGAAATGAGTAGTTCCAAAAATTATCAATGGAGAATTACACAGGAAAAGCATCGAGACTGCAAGGAGAGTCATCTGACTGGAAAAGTAAACAGGCCAGTAATATAATCAGAATGAGACATAACAGATGGATAGCCCACATTCTTTATTGTTTTCCATGAAATGGTAAGAGATCCAGAGGAAATCCTTCACTTGATAAATTTAAAGGGAGTCATGGGCAAAGGTTACAGAGAATATTAAAGCATGGGTGGGTTGTGATCTGCAGAGTAGACATTTAGAGGGTGGGAAATTGTACCCTAGAACCATAGCTCTAAAGCTGGAAGGAATCTCAGAGGCCATTTAGTTAAACCCTCTCATTTTACAGTCAAGGAAACTGAGGCTCAGAGTGGGCCTCACAAATCCTAGCTCAGTGAGGTAGGCAATATCACATAGGAATAAGTGTCAGGGACAGAATTTTAACTCAAACTCTCTAACTCTGGTCAGTATTATCTCTACTGTTGTGCTCATAAATGCACATATGTGCGTTTATGACTTAGTAGACTTGGATACTAATCCCAGCTCTGCTGCTAACTTTCTGTGTGACCTGGCAAAATGTTACTTTCTTTTCCTCTGTAAATGAGAAGATCTCTAAGATTTATTAAAAGTCTATGTCTTTATATCAGTGAACAGTATAAATGGAACTGCTAATCAGTCTTCCTCCATGACCCTGTAAGGTAATCAACGATATTATTTCACATGTAACAGAAGCACAATGTAGCAGAATGAGCATTGAATCGAAAAAGGGAAAAAAAAGAAATAATTCTAATTCTAATCCTATTACTGCCAAATTTCTTCAGCTTCCACTAAACCTCTTTACACACTCTGTGACAGATTCCTGAGAACTGTGTGCTGAAAAGAGCACTGGGCTTCGGGTCAGAAGGCAATTCAGCATGCATGACCTCAGGTGGGTCACAAGACCTTCTGCTTCTTCGTTTCAGAGATCTGAGCTAGAAAAGTCCATACTGTCCTTTCTATTTTCTGACTTTTTATAGAATCATAAGCCTTGATCCTATCTAATTGACAGGGCTGTTTGAGGAGTAGCAGATGTGAAGCACTGCTTTGTATCCTTAAAACATTATATAAATATGAGGTGGCTTTCTTGTTTTGTTTTCTTTTGAGGATCATGGAGAAGAATGTTCAAGTACAAAACAGTGCATTGAACTATTGTAGCTCTTAGTTATACTGTGGTTACTGTCACCTTTCCATTATTTTACGGCCCTGTCTCAAGGCACTCCCTGGCATCTGTGTTTACTTTAACTACTTTGACTGGCAGCAGTAAGATCCTTCTTAGTGGAGAAACAATTTAAGGGAGTCCTTTCAGTGGATGGTAAGCTGACTTTTGAAGTCTGAGTGTGATTTGGAAAGACATGGGCAGGGGTGGGGGTAGAGGGAGAGGGAGAGAGAGAATTTATTAAGTGTTTATCTTGTTCCAAGCACCATTATATTAAATGCTAGAGAAAATATAAATATAAGCTACAACTCATAACCTCAAGAACCTTATATACTAATGGGAAAAGACGGCACATATAAGTGTACTGAAACAAGGCACAGACAGTAGGAAAGGTACTTATTCAGGCTAAATTTAGCATTCAAGGAGAAGGAGGTGGAGTCCTTAAAAGATGGAGGTAAGGTAGAGTTAAAAAATTTAGAGTTCCTAAAATAGTGATGAGAAGCAGTATCCAGGACAGAGGTGAGGAGTCTAGAGGGTGATGCTTGCCCAAGTATCATATAAGTAGCCCATAGAGTATCCAATTGCTACATTGTGCAGTATTCAACAAAGGCATTGGATTTAGAGGGGTGTTATAAATAGTATGGTTCTTTTTTGTTTTTTTTAGCAAAGATTATATGCTATATGAGGCATGCAAGATTCATATATCTTGAATAGGGTCTTCTTGTCTGTGAAAACTTTATAGGGCCTTGCAGAAAATTGTTCTATCAATAATCTGTCATAGGCTGTGATCTTGTGACACCTAATACACCAAACGATTCATATAATTAGATCCCACATGCAATCATGTGATAGCTCATATGAGATGAGGGGATGCATGTCATTGTGTGACTCAAAAGTAGACAGAATAGATAGAGCCTCTTCTCCCCACCTCTTTTCTGCAAGAAAGACTTTATATCATTTTGAAGGTAACCAGGAAGCCTCAAACCTCTGTGGGTCAGGGGTGTGGGAAGTAAGGAAGTTCTGTTGTCCACATTCCTAGATGATAAAGGGTTGTAACCTGGCACGGACAGGTTAGAGGTCAGAATCTAATGAGCAGGCACAATGCACTGTGTGAGGTAAGGCCTATCAGAGAGGAGAACATGGAGTCACATGACCAGGGGACCATGTTGTTGAGATCCAGAGTTCAGAAAACAGTTTAAGAAACCGTATCTTCCTGAACTTGTTGTAGTCTTACTGGGGGAGGCTATCTGTCCATTTGAGGGGGATGGACTTAAAGATTAATAAAGGCTTTCCTGATTTCACAACAAATGTCGTTCTTTATTTAAAGTGAGCATATTTTTCACTGTTGAGGGTTTGTTAAATGGGGTCACTTCTAACAGGAGGATGTTTACCCCAAGCATATTAAGACTTTCTTTGGCAGAATGGTCTCACCTGAAAACAATTTATTCCAATGGCATAAAGGGGACTGAAGGGGGTGCGGTGGAGTGCTTAGAGATTGGTCAGACATCAAAGATGCAAAGGTCATCCACTACATCCTAGACATCTTGACTATTCTCTTGACTTTTTTCTTGCCACTGGGCTTCAATGACCATGGAAGAGAGTGAGACTGACAGGTTTGTGTAACTCTGCCTCACTTAAATCCAATTCATATCAAAGTCAAGATATCACCCCATGATATCATTGATCTTCTTCTAAAGAAAGGACAAACAGAATATTCTTCCAGGAGGGGAAACAGGAAGTTGAGACTGGGGTCAACTCATTTCTTAGAGAGAAGGGATATTAGAATTATGTCTCCGCTCCCTTAATGAGTTCAGATTCTACCTAGCTCCTGATCACTTTTTAGTTACTGGGGTAAGGAAGGAAGACCCCAAGCTCTATATCCAACACTTGACCCCTTTCCAACCAAATGTTAGTTCCACTATCAACACATGTAACCCTTAGCCAAGAAAACCCATTTATCCAATTTGATAGCAAAACAGAAATAGGAGAAATTATACATAGGGACATATTATACATAGGAGCAGACACTATAAAGTGAGGGAGTTCTCTTATTGGCAGTAAAATAGCTCAGCTCAATCAAGAGAGAGAATCCTGAATTTCAACCAAGGGGAAACTCCCTGAAGTGTCTACAGTAGCAAGTTGAAGATAGAAACATAATGGAAACTGATGGATCATGTGGGTATCTTAGCAGAATTTTTCCTTCAGCAACCTGAAGTGGGATTGGCCTCATCCATCTTCTTTGAAACTGGAAGCCAGAAGCCCCCAGAGACTGCAGGACTTGAAACTTGAAGAGTTTAAAGGTCTTCTCAAGAAGAACTGAAGAGTTCTCCTTTCTCTTGCTCTCTACAACTTTGCCCCACCCTTACACTGATGCAAAATATTGCCCTTTACCAAGAGTCACATAACAATGAGTTGTGAGTCTGAATTACAGTCAACTCACTGGAATAATAAATTAAGCAAACTGAATAAACTAACCAATCTTTTCTCAAAATGGTAAAGACTTGAATCCCACAAAAGTTCTGCCTAAATCATGGGATAGTGTGAATTATCACAGTAAGATTCCAAGTTTTCCCAGAACTGAACTTTCTTTGCCCAGATTACACACACACACTCACACACACACACACACACACACACACACACACACACACACACTATACTGTATTTAACAAGGAATTTGAAACAAAGCAGATCCTCATCAATTGTGAAATGAGTGAACAGATTGTGATAATGAATATCATTAAATATTACAGGGCTATAAAACAAATGTGAAGAATTCAAAGAAGGATGGGAAGACTATGTATGAATTGATACAGTAAAGTAAGCAGAACCAGAAAATAATATATACAATGACTACCAAAGGACAAATAAGAAGAAAAAAAATAAAAGCTTTAGAATTATTTGTGTATTATTTGAAAACCTTGAAATTAAAATGACGAAGCTTGGCCCAAGAGAAGAGTTAAGAAGATCTATCTTCCTATTCTTTTTGTGGAAATCAAGGACTATGGGTATGGAATATTGAATATACTATCCTGTCAAAAGTTATTGATGTTTTGACGACTTTTGCTGAGCTTATTTTTTTCTTCTATTAAAATAGTTGCTACAAGATATGTCTCACAGGGTAAGAGAGGAAGTACATATGCAGAAACAAAAGCTATATAAAAACAAAATCTATCAATAAAAATAAGATTGTAAACATCAAAAAAAAGTTCTTTTTTTGCCCATGGAATAACAATTTAACTGTTTCTTCATTTAGTTGAGGTTTCAGTTTGTTTCTGATATGAGCATAATGTAAAGATAATGCCTTTTCCTAAAAGAAACGATCTCTCCAAAAGCTACACCCCTTTTTTTCCTGCTGAAATAAAGTAGTATAAAATCTTACGGGCTTGGAGAATATTTTTCCAAAGATTAAAATATATTGTAGCAAAGGGAGTCGTGTGTTTTGTCATTGGATGCCTGGTGTGAGTTCCTAGCTATGTTCTTCTGTAACTTTGCTTAAATTGATTAGTGTCTCTGATTTTTCTCTTCTATGACCCTCATAATACCAAATTCATACAGTTGCTGTGAAGGAAGCACGAGAATCATAAAATATTTTGTATATATGAGCTGTTAATTGACAGTGAAGAGCATATGAGTAATAAAAAGGCCCAAATCACCAAAATGGAACCATACCTTTAGAGCTAGAGGGGAACTTCATTCAGATTTGTATCTGCTAGGATTTGAAGGGAGTACTTTCTATAATTGGAAAAAGAATATAAAGGGAAGATTTTTATCCTAATGTAAGAAATTCAGGGCAGAGATCAACAACTCACCTGTATCCCAGTCAATGTTGTCAAGCACTTCCTTGAGGCTTAATACATTTCAAATTAATTCATAAACCCTAGGTATTAGTTAATAGAGACCTGATGAAAAATGAAAGGAATTCACTATTTGTAACAACTTGGAGTGAATGTTGGGGGAAGAGGAAAAGTAGTTGACAAAAGAAAAAAAAAGGTTTGACAAGTTTTGTGAAACAACTGGATTTTCTAGGGAAGGAGTTGAGGGTGTATTGATAACCTCTCAGGTATGTTGGCCTGGAGCAAGCTCTTAAAAGACCAATAAAACTCCCTCTGAAAAAGAAGTCATAGCATCCAAAAGACGGCAGTAACAGTTTAGTAGGAGAAACCTGTAGCAGTAGATCAAAGCTGTGACAAATGGAGTAAAGTAGAAGGAGAGTAACAAGGAGAGCTCTTGAACCAGATGAAAGGAACTGAAACAGATTGAGAGAAGAAGCAGCAAAACTAAGGCAACTTCTAGGACACAAAAACATAAGAGATATTCCAGTTTTTCCACAATCCTTCCTGAAGTCAGAATATGAATTGTCCAGGTACTTTCTTCATCATGTGGCTGTCTCCAGTGTGGGAGTCTGGAATAATGTATATGTATTTTATGACTAGGAGCAATAAAGGATTCTATTCCTTGATTTACCCTCCCCACCCCACCCCTACACTTCCTAATCTCATTTAAGTATCTTGGTGTTTGATTTATGGTCTTTTCCTGCTCTCTTGATAGGGAATCTACTCAATGTAGATTCAAGATTTATTTATATAATTATCATGCTTCAAAACACCTCAGATTGCAAGCTGAATAGCTTGAGTTACAGAGTTGAGGGAAAACCAAGTTATGTTTTAAGGTGATTAACCTTTAAGAGAACTGCTCTTGCTGTTGAGGATAGAGGATCCTGAGTTACCAGGTCTCTAACGTTCATGCATTCCAGATCATCAGTTTGGTAATGCTAAGTGTCAAGGGCACCTTTACTGAGATTCTAATTCTACAGAGGAGGGATAGAAGGTTTCCAACATTGTAAAAAGCCTGGAGAAGTTATTCTAGAAGCTGGTAGACATTGAATATATTAGAATAACTTAATTTCTCAGATTATATGAAAGTCATTTTAGTACATCTTTTAGTTCATCTTATATTTATGCATTCAGAAATGCTCCCAATGGATAGATGATCTACATAGAAAACAATCATATTATCAACTACTTAGAAGAATAAATAAGAACATTTCTTTCAGTTGCACTCATGACCAAAATAAACAAAATGAAAGATCACAAAAGGTTAAGTGGATATATCAGCAAGGACCCCAACATACACATGAGGGCCTGGTGTATAGATTCTTAGATCAGGTTTTCTTAAAGGAAAGCAACTTTTGAAGGGTCAACAATCACTTTAATCAAGCACATATATCATTCACTTAGTTCAGGGGAAAAAGTCAGCACCCTGAACTTCAGAGAAAATACAGAGAAATAAAAGTCAACAGACAGAGTTCCTCCTCCTACACCAAGAGCCAACAGTTCCTGGCTCCTGCCTGAGTCCTGATGCAGATAGCTGTCCAATTTTACTCTCATCTCATTAAGGGTGGCACACAGGCAGTTCAATTCTTCCGGGTTGTTCAAGCAGCCAGCTTTCTTCTCCTGATCCAGGGTTCCATTTCAAGCTCTCACTGCTCCTGC
>JAQQSK010009217.1:0-13174 GCA_028658325.1 Potorous gilbertii | reverse complement strand
CACAACACGACTATTATGGAAGTCATTTGCAAAACTACACAGATATGGCCTACATTGAATTGCCTGCCTTTCCAAAGGGAATGGGTGGGGAGGGAGGGATGGGGAAAAACTGGAACTTAAAGTTTTAGGATCAACTGTTGAGTATTGTTCTTGCTACTAGGAGATAAGAAATACTGGTAATGGGGAATAGAAAGTTATCTAGCCCTACAGGACAAAAGAGAAGATGGGGTAAGGGAAGGGAGGGATGATAGAAGAGAGGGCAGATTGGTGATGTGGGTAATTAGAATGTCCAGTGTATTGGGGAGGGGGGAGGGGACTAATGGGGAGAAAATTTTGGAACCCAAAATCTTGTGAAAATGAATGTAAAAAGTTAAATAAATTTATTTAAAAAAAAAAAAGAAAATGATCTGCTTCATTCTGTGACCCAATTTCATAGTTCTTTCTCTGGATGTGAAAGGTGTTTTGCCTAAAGAGTTCATTAGGAATTTTTTAAGTCTTTGCATTTCAGTGAAGTACTAAGTCTACCAGAAAAATTCCTCACACGCTGTGGTTGTTGCTTTGTACAAAGTTCTCCTGGTTCTGCTCCTTTTGCTCAGCATCAGTTCATATAAGTATTTTGAGGCCTCTCTGAAGTCTTCCTGTTCATCATTTCTTGTGGCACAATAGTATTCCATTACATTCATATACCACAATTTGTTCAGCCAGCCCCTAATTGATGGGCATCTCCTTGATTTCCAGTTTTTGACCACCACAAAAAGAACTGCTATAAATATTTTTGTACACATGGAAACCTTTCCCATTTCTATGCTCTCTTTGGGATATAGTACCAGAAGTGATATTGTTAGATCAAAGGGTATGCACATTTTTGTAGCCCTTTGGGCATAGTTCCAAATTGCTCTCCAGAATGGTTAGATCAGCTCACAGCTCCACCAACAATGAATTAGCATTCCAACTCTTTCACATCTTATCCAACAGTTGTCATCTTCCTGTTTTGTCATATTAGTCAAACTGATAGGTGTGATGTGGTACCTCAGAATTGCTTTGATTTGCATTTATCTCTAATCAATAGTGATTTAGAGCATTTTTTCATATGACTATAGATAGCCTTAATTTCTTCCTCTGAAAACTGGCTTTTCATATCTTTTGACAGTTTATCAACTGGGGAATGACTTGTATTCTTTGACTCAGTGCTCTTTATATTTTAGAAATGAGGCCTTTATCACAGATAATAGTTACAAAAATTCTTTCCCAATGTTCTATTTCCCTCCTAATCTTGGTTGCATTGGGTTTGTTTGTGCAACAACTTTTCAATTTAATGTAATCAAAATTATCCATTTTGCACTTCATAATGCTTTCTATCTCTGGTTTGGTCAAAATTTTTTTCAGTTCTCCATAAATCTGACAAATACACTATTCCTCGCTCCCTTATTTTGTCTATTGTATCAGTCTTTATACCTAGATCATGAATGCATTTGAACTTCATTCTTGTGTACAGGGTCAGACATTTGTCTATGCCCAGTTTCTGCCACACTGTTACCCAGTTTTGCCAGTAGTTTTTGTCAAATAGTGAGTTCTTAGTCCTGTGATAAGGCTGGTGTCTAATACTTTCTTCCTCAGCACCTACATCAGTGTTATAAATGGAGGTAGATCAAGGAAGGACTCAAACATCCATTTACCATCATTTCCAACTAGAGAGAGGGACCAAACAAAATGCTTCCTTGAATCTTGCTTCTGACTTTATGACCACAGGCAAGTCAGTCATCCTCCTTGAGTCCCAGTTGCTTCCTCTATAAAATATAGATGACAGTAATATCTGACTCCTAAGTTGATGGTAAAGATGAAATGAAAAAAATGTATAACTTATTTTGTAAATATTAAAAGTCTAGGTAAACGCCAGCTATTACCCCATTCTACCTCCGGAAACTTCATAACTCCTTGATTCCAGTGAGCAGGTATCAAGCTAATTGGAGGACAGAAGGGTATGAAGAGGTCTTTTCTAAAACCCCTGGAAACCCAATGGACTTTCTTGGCAGTTGAAACAACTGAAGAGCTGAGTGTTATAGAACAAAGTATATTTCCCTATACCTTGTAAAATTGGTACTTAATGCCGGTTTCCTAATCACATTCATTTCTCAGTAGGTCTGATCCTCCACTTCGCAATCCCTCTCATCCTGCCCCACCCATATTCAATCTGTTAACAAATTCTGTGGATTTAGATTTGCAACATCTTTCATATAACTTTATCACCTCTGACCACCACAACCCTGATGCAAGCCCCTTCAACTACTTCAGTAGCGTGGTTGGTCTCCCTGCCGTAAGTCTCTCCTCACTCCAGATTATGCTCCATTATATTGTCAAAGTTATCTTCCTAAATGTCAAGTCTGACCACATCTACCTCCCACCCCAACTTCTATCCCTAATCCCCCTCAATAAATAACAGTAAATTCCTATCATTTCAAAGATTAAATATAAAATTGAAA
Source organism: Potorous gilbertii (assembly GCA_028658325.1). Lineage (NCBI taxonomy): Eukaryota > Metazoa > Chordata > Mammalia > Diprotodontia > Potoroidae > Potorous > Potorous gilbertii. The sequence goes on along the minus strand of JAQQSK010009217.1, from coordinate 10,694 downwards.
ACTCTTCATAACCTGTCATCCCATCCCACCCCATACACACACATTTCCTAACTTTCTTAAAACCTCCTATTTATCCAAATACTCTAATTCAGTGACACTGTTTCCCTTGTTGTTCCTCATACAAGACACTTCATCATTCCACTGGCTATCCCTAATGTTTGGAGTGTTCTCCTTCCTCATCTCTGCCTCCTGGCTTCCCTAGTTTCCTTCAAGTCCTAGCTAAGGGCCCATCTTCTACAAGAAGGTTTTCTGTATGTCCATTTATTCTAGTGTGTTCCCTTTTTTGATCAGTTCCAATTTGTTCCATTATTAATTCCCAGTTATTTTCAATTTAGCTAATTTGTACATTGCTGTTTGCATGTTGTCTTCTCTATTAAATTGTGAGCTCCTTGAAGACAGGGACATTTTTGTTTTGTTTTGTGGTTTTGGTTTTGCTTTCCTTTTATCCCTAGCACTTACCACAGTACCCAGTTTATAATAGACACTTAAAGAATTCTAATTGATACATTGACTGATACCGAATGTGTTAAAGACTTTGTAAAAGGATAAGCTAATAACACTTGTAGATTTGGAATCAGAGTTAGATTTCTAGTTTCTCTGCTTAGATATAAAGTTATTATTAAGTTGCCAAATCATTTGACTTCCCAGGACCCTGATTTGCTCATCTGTCAAAGGCAAGGATTAGATTGTCTCTCCCAGTTTCTTTCTACCTCGTAATCCTAGGATCTTCCTAAAGTACATATGTTTTACATTCTATCCTTCCTTATGGGATTCTGAACCGAAACTCATTGTCACAAATAAGGACAAAAGATGTAATTGAAAGGGTAGTCATAACAAATCTGTACAGCTAACAGAATTTTCTAGCATGATATATTATTTTATGTGTCTTCTATAATAAGCCAAATCTGTGAAAATGTTATTTCAGAATATTACACAAAAGTAGAGTTGCTAATGTCTGCATTTTTGCCACAGGGTTTTTAAGATTACTGCTACTGCACTTACTTATACAGTAATCACAAATAAAAAAACTGTGAGAAAACTACAGCTAAATTAACTTTATTGTATAGTTATGTATTCAGTGCACATGACAACTTTCCTTCATTTCCATAATGTGCTACATATAAGAAGACACCCAGAAATGAACAAAAACATCCATTCACTTAGGGGGTTGTTAGCAAAGAGTCTGTGGATACTGTAATAAATGATCATAGCTACTTTAGGTACTTTAGGAAAAATGATAGAGCCCTCTCCTTAGAGATTTAGAAATGTTTCATGCAAGGCAAACCTTCAGTCAAAAATTCTTTTTTTCCTAATTGTTATTTTTGTTTCCTATTTAACATAAATATTACCACTATTCCCATTGAAATAGAAAAAAAGAATGAGTCTTATGAAATATATGAGTAGTCAAACAAAATACCCATATTAACTATGCCCCAAAACATATATTTCATTTTGCACACTGAGCAAATCAATTGTCTCTCAGGAAATGGGTAGCATTCTTCATTATTACCCGTCAAGAGTCATGGCTGATTAATGCATTGATGCATTTACCACAGATCAAATTCAAAGTTTCTTTCAAAAGTAGTTTATCTTTAGAACTCTGCTTTTATTGTATACATTGGTCTCACCTGATTTTGCTCTCACCATTCCATCAGGTCATACTAGTCTTAGAATTCTCTAAAACCCTTCCTTTTCTCACTTCTTATAGCACGTTATATTCTGCAAAATAATCGCTAACAGTCTTTCCAGTGATGTGCAAATGTCCATTTTACGTGTTTGGTGTGCGTCCAGAGATAGATGCAGAGAAAGGATATGATATATAAGGGGAATACGAGGACTTTGAAAGCTTTTTAGAAAAGGTCAGAGAAACAACTGACAACCAACTTGAAGTAGTCTTGCTCGGCCCAAGGCATTTCAGAGAGTTGCATCCCATTGTAATACTGTTCTCTAGCTGGTTTACACAGAATAGAAAATTATGATTTTTGTATTAATTGAAATGATATATGTAAAGAATATACTAGTAATTTAGTTTTCTCAACAGATGCCTCTCTGGCTTGGGAGTCAGAGCTCACAATGCAGTTTGCACTGATCAACAAAACTTTTGACAACTAACAATCACTGGCATACTTGTGCCTGATGTATATTAAATGAAAAAATTGATTCCCCAAAACAGAAATCTAGTACCGTGTCCCAGGGGAGGTGATCATGATCCCCAAAGATTTGACTCCACCATTGTTGTCTTGTATGATTTCTGAGTTTCTCATGGGAAACCACTAAATGATTGTTTGTAATCCTTCTACCCCACTTGTGATTTAAATATATAACCTGTGCTTTTACTTCAGTTTAGAGAGCATTTCTCACTCTGAAAATGATTAGTCAAACTAACCCTTCCATTTCTAGACCTGCTTTGCTTGGCTCTGAGCATTCTTAGGCTGGACACTGGCTCAGTAAAAATCCAGTTAACAACATTCTTCAACTATCCAGTTTAGTTCTACAAAATATCAGCTCAGATAAGATCAGATTTTCAGCATTTGAAAGGGCTAAATATTCTAGAACCTAGCAAGAATACATATTATTTCTAAGTCTTAGAAACCAGGAAGGGAACTGTCTCAAATCCAGCATACCAACACAGAGAAAGAGACATAAATTCAATGTAAATACATGAGAAAATTAGAGATTCTGGAACAGAGGTGTGATTGCTTGGGGGTGAGACTAAAATTGAATTTTGACCTGTTTGTGAAGTCACCTGGCTATTCTTTAGAAGAAACTGGAACATTCTGTATTCCTATATCAAGAACTTGTACACTGATCTACTGAGAAAGCTTGCTGTGAGCAAAAAAGTGCTGTCCAAACCCTCTGGCAGGCTCCCCAGTGGGAGCAACTCCAGAGAATGAAACTCTTGGGCTTTCTGCCTTACCTACTTCTCAGAGGTTGATTCAAGGACTAAAAAAGGATCATTTGGATTGAGAATTGCTTGAATTCTGAGTACTTTACTGACACTTTGATGTGATTAATTTCTATCATTCTATTTTGAAAGGCTGCATGGATTCAGTGAAAGAAATGAATGAGATGAAGAAGACAAGTTTAACTAGGGTGTGGGCTAAAAACTATGCCTCTGATTGGTTGATGATCCACAAAAAGGCTAGAAATAGATGAACACATTGACACCACCTACAAAGGTCAGAATGTCAGCTTATTAGATAAAGTCACATAGGGCTTGTCAATTACCTTAGAATATTCTGTTTTGACGTGATGTGCATGTCAGATGAGGCTGAACACCTGATTGACAGCCTCTGGTTCTGACTCCAAAATAAAACCAAAGACTGGTCACACAACCGTTTCCCTTTCTCTCTCTTTCTACTCCCCACAGCCATGATGTCACATGAAAAAGCAAGTAAAGTAAGTCATTGGCTTTTCTTAATCTTTATCCTCTTCCCCAAGAGATCATAAAAATTGGAAAGGATCCCACATGTATAAAAATATTTATAGCAGCACTTTTTGTAGTAGCCAAAAACTGGAAATCAGAGGGACACCCATCAATTGGGGAATGGCTGAATAAATTATGGTATATGAATGAAATGGAATACTATTGCTCCATAAGAAATGATGAACAAGAAGACTTCAGAGAGGCCTGGAAAAACTTATATAACCTGATGCTGAGCGAAAGGAGCAGAAGCAGGAGAACTTTGTACACAGCAACAACCACAGTGTGTGACGACTTTTTCTGTTAGACTTAGAACTTCAATTCAAAGACTTAAAAAATTTTCAGTGGTCTTTTAAGGCAAAAGACCTTCCACATACAGAGAAAGAACTATGAAATTCAATCGCAGATTGTAGCAAATCATGTTCTTATGTATTATGTTTTGGTTTGTTATATGATTTCTCCCATTCATTTTAATTCTTCTATACAACATGACTATGGTGAAAATTTATTTAATAGGAATGTATGTGTAGAACCTATATAAAATTGTATGCCATCTCAGGGAGGAAGGGGAAAGTAGGAGCTAGGAAGGGAAAGGGAAGGAAAGAAAAATCTAGGTTGCATGGTAGTTCATTGTGGAAAACTGAAAATAAATAATAAATAAATAAAATAAAATAATAAAAAGGAAAGCTAAAAAAAAAATCTTTATCCTGGTTGACCATTGTATCGAATTTGTCATTGTTTATATATCTTTTGCCTCCTGGATGCTCTCTACACTCTGGGTTTTCATGACACTGCTGTCCCTTGGAATTTCTCCTATCACTCACAGATTTTTTCAGCCATCTTTTCTGGATGTTCATTCATGTTATTCCCCCCAAATATTAGACCCTCTTCTCTTTGCTCCCTATATTCTTTAACTTGGTGATTTCATCAGCTTATGTGGTTCTAATTACCATCTTTATGCCAATGATTCCCAGATCCATCTACATATATGTGTGTAAGTGTATATATTCAAACACATACACGGACATATGTAGATATGTATCTGCATATATTTGTGTGTACACACACATACATACACACACACACACACACGTACCTAGCCTTACTCTCCTTCTTCAATTCCATTCTCACATTGGCAACGGTCATTTCTGAATTTTTTAAATTTTCTTGGACTTTTGAAAGAATCATTTCTATAATCCTTTTGGTTTCTAATTTATCTATTTCTCATCTAATTTTCAATACATCCTTTTTGGTGATTATTTTGAGCTTACTTGTTGGTTTAAAAAAATTTAAATGTATATTCAGCTAATCTCTTTTTCTGTCTTGTTAGCATATTTTATCGGGGATATATTTTTTCTTAAGAAGACTGCTTTAGCTGCATCCTGGATATGTGGGTATGTTATATCGTCACCATTATTGTTTTATACAATTATTAATTACTTCTTTGACTGGTTCTTTAAGCCATTACTATTTGATTCCATTGTTGTTTGTGTGGATCTGTCTTCTGTTTATGCTTCCTGAACGGAATACTATTTTCATTGTATTATAGTCTGTGAAATATATATTCATTATTTTTGCCTTGTTACATTTATGTGCAATACCTCTTTTCTCTTATAATATATGGTCACTTTTTGTAAAATTTCTATGTGCTGCTAAGAGATAGACATATTTTTAAAGTTTTCCTCCATATGCCATGGATTTTATCTCCAGGTTCATATTCTTCCAACCTTCTAGATTTTAATTCACATATTGAGGTCTGATTCCACTTATCTTGAGGCTGGAAGCTATTTGTGATGGTATAGTACTCTCAGAGGTAGTAGTCTAAGTATCAAATTTCTACACATTATAATCATTTGATTCCCATCTGCTATTAAACAATAATTCCATATTCTCCATGAAAGTATTCTTTTGTGGGACCCCCTTCCATCCTGCCCTCATATTGAGATTCCCCTCTTCTCTTTATTTCAATTCCTTTTTTGTCACCTCATTTATCTTCCTATAGGCTTGTACAGAGAGCTTTAAGAAGTGAAAAAATATAAGAAAGCACTGGGTCAGTAAGGCTCTAGAAAGAAAAAATGTCATCACCTCCTCTGCACTCAGTCATCACTCTAACTCTAGCCCTGATCATGTTTCCTATACAATTGTAATTCACAGCTTCTTTTAATAATCAGCTCAAGTGCTACCTCCTAAAAGGGTCTTCCCAGACCTCCTGGCTGTCAGTAAGATACACTGCACTGAAGTTAGCTGTATCTATTTTATTTTATTGTATTTTGAATATGGTTATTTATGCCCATGTTATTTCACCCAATTGAATGTAAATTCCTTGAGGAGCACAGGGATTACTTTGCTTTTTCTTTGGATTTCCACTGCTTAGCACAGTGCCTGGATATATTATATTTGTTGATTAATGTTTGTTGATAAATTTTTTATGTTTGTTTTAATGTTTTTTAATGTTAGGTTTTTTTAGATATTTTTTGATAAATGTTTGTTGATTAATTGAGAATTATTATTATAGATGAAGAACAATAAGGAATCTTAGAGATTATCTTGTCACTCAGTAAACATTTATCGAGTGCCTACTACATTCCAGTCACTAGGCTAAAATCTGGGGATAAAAAGAAACGTAGAAAACAGTCTCCACTCTCAAGGAGTTCACGGATGAATTGGAGAGACAACATGCAGAAAAGCTACATATGGGATAAATTGGAGATAATAAACAGAAAGAAGACACTAGCAATTAAGAGCGATCCAAAAAGGCTTTCTGTAGCAGCTAGGGTATTACCTGGGACTTGGAAGAAGCCAGGGAAGCTAGGACGTGGAAATGAGGAGGGAGAACATTACCAGCAATGCGGATAGTCAGTGTAAAAGCCTTGAGTTGGAAGGTATTTGGTATTGTTCGTCCTTCAATTTCAAAGGGGACCAATGACGTCACAATGTTGTGGGTGATGTCTCGACTTGCACATGAATTGGATTTAATTGAGACAGTTATGCAAAGTCATCTTGTATAAGGAAAAGTGGGGAGGCCAATGTCAGTGGGTCACATTTTATATAGTGGGTAGATTGGAAATGTGGTGAAAGGGCCGATAATAATGGGTTTTGAATGGCAAACAGATGAATTTGTATTTGATTCTGAAGGTGATAGGGAGACCCTGCAGTTTGTAGAGTAGTAGTAGGGAGTGAGCATGGTCAGACCAGCTCTTTGGAAAGATTGCTTTGCCAGCTGAGTGAAGGAAATAATTAAGTGGGAAGATTGTGGCAGGGATACCACCCAGCAGATTACTTCAGTAATCCAAATACAAGTCCCTCATTTTATGCCAACTTCACTATCTGAGTTCTTTCTTACTATAATTTCTACCATACATATATACATTAAATTTCCTAATATAATGTATATCACTGTATTTTCACTTAAAATTATTAAAAATGATTTTTTTAAATACTGAAAGAATTATTGTGTTATTAGGAAGCAGGAGAAAGATAGGAGAAGAAACTCCTGGGATCTTTCCTCTTAAAATGACCTATGAGCCCAGGAATCTAAAGTGTGTATCATCAAACTAAGACCTTGATTTGCTGATGGAAAAAAAAATTATAGTGAGGTAACAAGAGATGAGATCCAATGCATCTACACCAACACACTGAACCTAATGATAAAATTTCAAATATGACAGCCTGATGAAGATATTTTTAGTCAGGAGCTGTTCCCAGCATATTTCTAATCCCAATACAATGACATCATTTATTTACTCTAGTTCTAATCTCAAGGTTCTTTTTTGAGAAATATTCTCCTATTCAGACTTCCTTTCATATGTAAGGCATAGAAATAGTCAGCTGGTCCACTGGGCATCCAACTGGCCACTTCAATTAGGCAATGTAGCTCCTCCTTCCCTTCCTCGTCCTTTCCTTTTCCCTTTCCCTTCCCTTCCCTCCTTCATCTCTCTCGGTCCATATAGGGTATAATAACCTTATCTTCAGGTGTTCATCCCAAACATTTTTATCGTTGAAAGCTCACAAGATACCTTAAAGTTTAAGGCTAGATTTTTTTCTTAAGGACCATGCCTTAAACTGGATGTCATTGATTGGCCAAAAACAGATCCCAAACCAAGCCTACCTAATCTTGTTGCATGGTCCCTGATGGCTCAGAGTGAATGAAAATAGCAATTGTTTCTGGTTTTGACCAGAAACCCTGAGGGTCTTCCCCTTACAAATTAAGATTTTCACTTGGTTTGGTTTGGTTTTTTGACTAGGCAGAAGAGGCCATTCTTTGCTCATTTCTTACCTAGCCTTAATTACCAAATGGACATTGCCTCAGTCAAACTGAGACCTGGGGAAGAACTTAGTTTAAAAAGATCAAGGTCTCCCACTGTGTCGAAGACCATTACCTGTCATCCTGATTTATATCTTGCCACTGCGCCTAGATGGCTCTGGAGAAGAAAGGGAGACTGGTGACTTTGCACATCCCTCCTTCACTTAAATCCAATCCACTTGAAAGCCATGGTATCACTTTCCACTGCCATCATCCTCTTCAAGGACAAAGGACAAATAACAACAGAAAGAGCCAGAACTTAGACACATAGGTCAGAAACTGCTCATTATTTTTTTCTGAACATACAAAGAAGATTTCTTCTTAAGTTATTGATAGAATATTTTTAACCCCAATTTCACCCCTGACTCCTGGGATATTGAGAAAGATATTTTCAGGTTATCTATCTTCCTATCAAATACAGGTGAAAGTCGCCCATGCCTCTTGGCCATAGATTCCAGAGCCAGCGGCTACAGCTGGAGCTCAATTCCTTTGCACTATTTATGGGAGTTAGTTTTCAGAGAATTGCTTTTAGGTAGACTGTGAAAGGATTTCTACCTACCACTTATATATTCATCTATAAAGTGGTTTGGTAACCTCAGGGTCAATTGCTGAGTCTAATTTGTACTGTTGAATGCTGAAATTCAATGGGACTTTCGGGTTGCCTGCTTAGGAAGAGAAAATTAATTTGCATGTGAAATGATCAAACATACATTGAGTCCATTTATCTTCCTGTTATCCTATCTTCTGCTAGCATCTAGATTTACATTTTAAGGATATTCCTCCTCTTAGATGACTATTAGAAATATTCCATTTTCTTTCTAATCAAGGTTCCCACAAGGCTTACTCAATCCTAATATATCAGTGCAAATGATATATATGCATATAAATGGATTTTAAAGAGAATGTTTGGAATTCTTGTAGTTCATCTCAGAAAATTTGCCTAAGACTCACAAAAAGAGGTCACCTCGTTTAGAAAGGTGCTTACTGAAAGCAGATTCTCAGCAAGAGAAATATACATATTACTTTGTAAATGGTCCAAAAGGCTCTGGCAGTGGAGAAAGGAAGATTTAGATCCTGACTACCACTTAACACTCTTTGACCTTGGGGAAACTACTCTACCTCTGTAGGCTTCAGTATTTTTATTTGTATAATGAGATGCTCTATAATATACCTTCTAGCTCTAAATCTTACATCCTCTTTCATCCTTTTTTGATCTTTCATGGACTTTCTTGGCTTATAGGTCACACTCCAGAAAACATTGTAATGTACTATTCAGAGAATATTATCATAAGTTACAAATAAAGCAATAAGAAATATCAAAATCTGATTTTCTGCTATAGTGACATGGGTGGCAGGCCTATTCAATAAAAATTTCCCAGTATACTGTACACCAGAGTCTGATTCAATGAAGATTTCTGCACTAACTGTGTGACTGTGGATGTCATAACCTCTGTTGCCTCAACTCAACTGTGAAATGGGGATAAGAATAGCTCTTACTATACAGCATTGTGTGTGTTCATCTTTCATTGCCAAAGACCATGCCATCAGAGAAATGATGATATGACTTGCACTTGACTTTGTTTTGAATAAGGGAGGGCTGTGCAGGTCACCAGTCTCACTTCACCTCCAGAGCCATCTGAATCCAGGGACCAGATAGATATTCATCTGGATGATTAGAGATGACCCAGGATGAGGCAATTGGGGTTAAGTGACTTGCCTAAGGTTACACAGTTAATGAGTGTTAAGTGTCTGAGGTGAGATTTGAACTCAGGCCCTTCTGACTCCTGCACCGGTGCTCTATCCACTGCACCATCTAGCTGCCCCTATGCAGCATTATTGGGAACATCAAATGAGATAATATTTGTAAATGACAGCACACTATCTAGCACATAGTACCTACTATATAAGTAACTTTATTATGACTGCTATTATTATTTATGTTTATTATAAAGCCCTGATTCATATTCTTTTGTTTTAAATATGGGGGCCTAAAATACCACTAAACATACTATTTGGTGCTCTAGGGGTCTTAGGAACTTCAAAATGCTAGGGCAAAAGGGCACAAGTCTGCCTTGAAAGAATTCAATCACTCAAGCCTTCCTTCAGGACAAGCAGTTTCTTAAAACAGGGGTAGCAGTGGGCAAGATTCCTAGTGAGTCTAGGCTATTTGTGACTCCAATACAAAGCACTACATATTTTAAGAATCTGAGCAATTTAATGGGGTCAAGATGGACACTTTTATACAGAAAGCCATAGGAAGATATGGATATGGTCTAGCAGTGGGAAGTAACCTGGGGTGGGGCCAGGTGCAGACAACGGAAGGAGTTAAGTGGAGGGAGAACCTCAGTGGAAGTGCTGGGTTGAGCCAGGGGCCTTAGGCAAATGCCAGAGATCTGAGTTCCACAGTTCAGATCTCAAAGATATGGTGTTTTCTGTTTAGGGGTTCAACTCCCATCCCCTGCAGAACCACATTTAGTCTTAGAAAAATAATGTTCTTAGAGTAAAGGTTTGGAAACAAGATTTGCATCATAGATCCTGTCTGCCACTGATTGGCTAGGTTGTTATTGTGTTACTTGTCAGTCCTGTCCAACACTCCACATTTGGGGTTTTCTAGACAAACATACTGCAGTAGTGTGTCATTTTCTTCTCTGGCTCATTTTGCAGAGGAGAAAATTGAGGTAGACATGGTTAAGTGACTTGCCCATAGTAACATAGCTTGAAAAATCTGAGACGAGATTTGAACACAGGAAAATGAGTCCTTCTGACTCCAGATCCGGTCCTGTATCCACTGAACCACTTAATTGCCCTAATTTACGCAAGTCCTTCAATAATTGACTCTCAGTTTCCTTATCTATTAAATAAGCACATTTGAGCAGATTATTATGTTTTTTTTTATAAATTCATTTATTTAACTTTTTACATTCATTTTCACAAGATTCTGGGTTCCAAAATTTTCTCCCCATTTGT
>JAQQSK010009216.1:0-13176 GCA_028658325.1 Potorous gilbertii | reverse complement strand
TTGTCCAGGCTCACAGAGCAAGGAAGGGGGAGTGTCAAAGGTGGGACCCAAACCCAGGTTTTCCTGACATCAACATGGATCCTCTGTCTACTGTACCTTTTGTATACTATACTATTGTGCTAACTTTTGCTTTCAAATAATTGCTCAAAAAATAAAGCAAAGACCCATTTTGCTATTTATAGTGATAGAATATCATAATTTATTTAAAATTCACTTATTTTAAATCCTCTATCAAAATATTTTCCGTGTCTTTTGTCTTTGTGTGTGTCTATGTCTTCCCCCCCTACATCTTGCATATTGAATTTGTGCTGCCATTGTGACCTTGTGTCATTTCCCTTTTCTTGGCCGTCGTTTTCTCATTTATAAAGGAAGGGTTGAATTAGTGACTCGCTGTCTTCTCGTCCATTTTTAAGTCTAGTGACATCCTAAGTTTTGTGAAGGAGTCTAGAGTTTTGTTTAGTGTCTGTGTCAGAACATCAAGAAACAGGTGACATTTAATTGTAAAATAAGATCATAGATTTCTAAACATCTAAATTTAATTTTTTAAAAAAGGTTTTGAGGTGCTGAAGAACAAAGATCAGTATGCCCTTTCAAAATGCTCCAGGAAGCCTTCCTGCATTCCTTCTAATTCCAGGGCTTTCCTCTTTTGATGGTTCGCTATTTATCATAGATAACTTTCTTTGTGTATTGCATGTTGTCTCCTCCTTTGATTGTGAGCTCCTTGAAGACAGGACTTAACCTTTTGCCTGTTTTTGTATCCCTTGTGCTTAATACTGTGCCTAGCGCATAGTAGGCACTTTATAAATGTTTATTGGTTTGAATAGAAGTGAATGGAGGTGTGATTGCTATTCTTGTGTTGGGAAGGTCCTACCTTTGAAGGCAACATCCTGCTTTCTTCAGGAGAATGGTAGATATAGAAGTCATAGGTTTTTGTCATGTCACTTCACCCCTAGAACATGGCTTTATGTCTTCTTACACCAAGTGATAACAAATTAAGACTTGAAACTGTCATTGATCTGGCAGATTTGTTGATAATTTTTTTATTATAAAAGGTTTAATCCTTAATCTGTAAAACTGTCTACAGATGTTTAAAGGGAAAGTTAGGGCATTCCTGCAGTAGACCATTTGTACCAGTTATGACTCAGTTGTCTTTTTGTAATGTCTTTCATGGTGATCGAGAGTGATGCTTTCCAGGTGATATAGTGCCTCAGTTGTACAGTGCTCTCTGTTCTTGGCATTGTGGGGGATATAGAGATGTAAAAGACATGGTTATTGCCTCTAGCGAGCTTACAGTCTAATCTTGGGGTTTGGGCATGTTCAGAAATATCTGTAACTCAAGGTAGAATGTTACAAAGACATTAGAAGGCTATAAACAGACCTATTCAAGGTTCAGGAAAGATTACTCTTGGGGAGATTTTGGGAGCCGTAGGAGGATTTGGAAAGGTTTGATGAAGTTAACCCAACAGTCTATTCTTTAATAGTTTCATTTCCTAGATTCTCACTATTTATCAAGCACTGTGTTATAAATTGTAGATAAAAAAAAAATTTCAAAACAACAGTTCCAACCCTTAAAGACCATTTGTTCCCTTTCCCTCACCTAATCCACTAGTCAAGCATGCACATAATCAAGATTCTTGTAGATGATTAAATTTTATTTTAAAGTAAAGGAATTTCAGGATATTTATCACTAGTGTACTTTTAGTGTTATTCATTTTCATTGGCACAATTTTAAATATTAAACAAGCACTTATTCGTACTCCCCTCTGGTCCAGGTGACCCTCCTATCCAAGTTGGGGGAAAACTGAGTGAGCTCTACATATTGCTAGTTTTCTCTCTTGGGGACTGCAGTAAGCCAAATTGGAGAAGTGTCAAGCTGTACCAGGGGGTCACCACATCCCTGAATGATCCTACATTTCCTTCTCACCCTGCTTATCACAAGCACAGAAAAGTATATGTGAAGTAGATCCTTTAAACCTGCCGACTATCCATGAAATTTCAGTTCTTTGGAACTACAGCTAAGAGTAATTATTGCTGTTATAAAGATTATATATTTTCAGATCTCAGTAAAAGCCTAATTTAAGCTTGTATAATTATTACGGCCTAGGAATATATCTCACGTTTATAACTTAGTTCTTATGGAATGAAGTGTTCTTAATAACGTTCTTTTTTAAATGTTGTACTTTTGTAGAAAGAAGCAATTAACCAAGTAGATTTTGTCTTCATGTCAGGCAAAACCGCTGAACAATCAGAGTGGAATCTAGGCTATGTCGCTAGGTTGGTTGATGGGGATAGTGGAGGAATTCCCCTTGATTGGATGAAGATCTTCAAACAAAGTCTAGACAAACACCTGTCAGGCATTCTTGTTCATATATGGGCTAGCCTAGATAGCTTTTTGAAGTACCTTCCAACTCTGATGTTCTGTGATTCTATTTATTGAAAAGCTTGGTGTACACAAAGCCTTTGGTGACTAAAGGCACCTAGGTGGTACTGTTGGACTTGGAGTCACCCAGACTTCAGACAGTAGCTCTGTAAATTAACCTGTCTGATCCAGTTTACCTCATCAGTGAAAAGGGGAAAATAGTAGCATCTACCTCAGTGGGCTGGCTCGCTCTCTCTCTCTCTCTCTCTCTCTCTCTCTCTCGCAGCAAATGAGAGAATATGTGAAGCACTTTGTAAACTTCAAAGTGATCTGTCAATGTTGGATAGTATTAGTATTATTAATTTTTGTTGTAATTATTCCTAGACCCTCAACCCAATGACCCCAGTTTCTGACATTCTTGTGGCAGGAAGAGCAGTGTAGACATCTTTACTTAGGCAGATACCCCTTTGTTCCAATTATAGCAGACTCCTGCATGATTCTAAGGAGGAACTGATAAAATGGCAAGTTTAGAAACTTATATTGTATAAAATAGTAGCATTTACGTTTTCTTTCAATAAACAAAAATCCTTATCTTTCTTTCTCCCCCTTGTCCCTCCCTCAAACAGACATTGGGGGGAAAATATCTTTCTTTCTATTGCCCCTTTCCCAACACTTTCCCCATTCTTCAGACTCTATCCAGGCCCTCATGGTGGGAAGAGATTCTGGGTTGGCAGGGGAAGGGAACTACTTAGACTCTTGCTTTTTCTGTGTATTTCCCCTCTCCCAAGGTAGTGACGTGACTGTTCTTACCTGTTAAATGAGTGGGGAGTTACCTAAAAATCTAGTCAGAGAGATGGAGGATCACTAACCCTTACCATTTACCTTACTTCTGTTTCTTAGTCCACTGGTCTCTACTATGTGCTCTTGGCAAAGTCATGCCCTCTGGACCCTTGGACCTTGAAGACTGAACTGCTGCTGCAGCTTAAAGAGCCCTAGACCTTGCCCTCCATCCTGAAGCTGAATTTTTTTCTCTGTGTTCTCTAGCCCAATTACAGTACAGGCTCCTTGAGAGCAGGGACTCTGGCTGCCTTTTACTGTTTGTATATCCAGTGCTTAGCACATTGCTTGTTACATAGAAAGCATTTAATAAACACTTTTTCATTATTTGAATGCGGTCGGGTTTTTTTTGTACCATTTTACCTATATCTACAATGAAATAAGGAAAAAAAGAGAATGACATTCTTAATGATGCTCTTTCTAAAGTGCTTCCATCCCACGCTTAAATCAGCTAGTTTAAGTACAATCTGCAAGTTCAGTTCCATTGTTTAAATCAGTTTTTGACTCATGAACCAAAGGTGGAAATTGTGTTTTTCTTTTTTAATGGAAATCAGTAACACTCATTTTTCTCCACTCATGGGCACACCATCATTCTGTCATTCCTTAATGTTAGTTTCATTCTTTGTCTTTGAAGAGGACCAAAGTGACATCACCATGATAAAATGAAATTTCAGTGTGTCCGATGTGACTGATCAATATGAACTTGGAATGCTCTACCACAGGTTGGGCACAGATGGTCCGTTTGAATATTTGGGGTGGATATCCCAGATTTGTGCATCCTGTATTTACTTTGTGCTGTCTCAGTTCTGCTTTGCTCAAAGAGCACAGCACCCTTTCTGATGTGGGCGTGTCATGCTGAGCAGTTCTGTGCCAGTATCTCCCATGTTGCACAGTCAAATCCAGGGTTCTTGAGAGAGCCCTTGAGAGTGTCCTTGTGTTGCTTCTTCTGGCCACCATGTCATCACCTGCCCCATGTGAGTTCTCCATAAAATATAATTTTTGGCAAGTGTACGTTTTGCATTCAGACAGTATAGCCAGCTCATTGGAGTTGTGCTCTCTGAAGCATAGTTTGAATAATTGGCAGTTCAGCTCAAGCAAGGACTTCAGTGTCTGGTACCTTATCTTGCCAAGTGATCCTCAGAATCTTTCTAAGATAGTTCAAATGGAAGTGATTCAATTTCCTGGCATGGTGCTGGTAGACTGTCCATGTCAGCACAACAGCTCTGTAGACCTTCTTTGATAGTCTAATACCTCTTCTCTCTCAAATGTTTCTTTGGAGCCTCTCAAACACTGAGCTAGCTCTGGCAATGCATCCATCAACCTCATTGTCAATGTGTACATCCCTGGAAAGTACATTGTCAAGGTAAGTGAACTTATCCACAGCATTCAGAACTTCTCCACTTGTTGTAATCGATGGTTCTACGTATGGATGGTGTGGTAGTGGCTGATGGAGCACCTGTGTTTTCTTAGTGTTAATTATTAGGCCAAAATTAGCACAGGCAGCAGGGAATTGATCCATACTTTGTTGCATCTCAGCTTCAGAGGCTGTACTGAGTGTACAAACATCTGCAAACAGAAAATCATGTACCAACACTCCCTCCACTTTGGTCTTGGCTTGTAGCCTTTTCAAATTCAAGAATTTACCATCAGTATGGTAATTGACCTTGATGACATGTTCATCATCATTGAAAGCATTTGTCAATATGAATGAAAACATCATGCTAAAAAGCATTGGAGCCCTGTTTCACCCCATTGGTGACTGGGAAGGCATGAGAGCATTGTCCACTATCCAGAACCCAGGCAAACATGCCATCATGAAATTGATGTACAGTATTGATGAACTTCTCTGGGCATCCAAATTTTAATATAATTTTCAACAGTGTCAAAGGCCTTGGTCAGATCTACAAATGTATACAGACCTCTGTTCTGCTCCTGACATTTTTCATGGAGTTGTCGGGCAGCAAACACCATATCGACTGTTCCTTAGCCCTTTCTGAAGCCACACTGGCTCTCAGGTATGTGACCATCTTCCAGGTGAAGGATCAGCCTGTTAAGGAGGACTCTAGCAAAAATCTTACCAGCAATGACTAAGAAAGAGACCCACTGTGATTGTTGCAGGACAATCTATTCCATTTACCTTTATAGAGATGGACAATGGAGGCATCCTTGAACTCCTGGGGATAACTTTCTCTTGCCATATAACCTGGAAAATTTCAGTCAGCTTTTGTGTGAGCAATGGACCCCTTACCTTATAAATCTCAGCTGGAATAGAATCAGCACCAGGTGCTTTGCCACATGAAAAGAGCTTAATGGCCCCCAAAATCTCTTCCTCAGTTGGAAGTTCAGCTGAGGAGGGATTGACTTCAACCTGAGGTAAATAGTCAGTGGCCTCAGCATTGATTGATGATGGTCTGTTGGAATACTATGGAGGTGTTCAGCCCATCTCTCTAGGATCATGTCCTTATCAGTAATCAATGTGGCTCCATCAGCACTGAGTAGTTGTGATGCACCATAGGTTTTTGGTCCATAAATAATCATAAAAGTGCTTTGGATTGTTACTGTCAGCATAAAACTGTTTCACTGTTGCCAACTGTGTGTTGGCTCAATTTGCCCTCCAAGTTAGCAACAAGCTGTTTCCTCAGAGAACAGCTCTAACTTGTTGACATTAATTCTTCTAATAGTCATTGAAAGACCATTTTTTCCCCCTGAAGTATTATGCTCAGTTTTGCTGGGTAGGTGATTCTTGGTTTTAGTCCTAGTTCCTTTGACTTCTGGAATATCCTATTCCACACCCTTCAATCCCTTAATGTATTCAAATACTGCTTCCCAGCCTCAGGGCTTTCAGCGGGGGCAGGGCTGCTAGTCAATGTAAGATTAAATTCAGGTGCTCAGGTTGGGGGGCAGGGCTGCTATTCAGTGTGAAATTAAGTTCAGCTGCTTGGGTAGGGGCAGGGCCGCCTCACAGGGCTCAGTTCCCTCAGGGGGTTTATGTGGAGACCTTCAACAATGGATCTGAGCCCCTGCTTGCTTTGGGAGCCCTTGTCCACTTCTGCTTCTGCTGCTGTCTCCTAAGGGGCCCTGAGTTATGGAGATGCCCCACTCCCCTCTTGGCCCACCAAACAGTCTCTCTCACTAACCTTTGGTGTCTGTGGGTGGATGGACCTGTGTGGCCGCTGGAGATTCCATCCTTGAAGCCTGCTTGGATCTGCTCCTCTTGGTGCCATGCGACCAAGGCAGGGCTGAACTCTGCTCCGGGTCAGGTGTGCGATGGACCTTTGGTGTCGGTTTTTCAGGGCTCTCTGGAACACAAATCTCCTCCACTTCATTGTTATGTGGCTTCCACTGCTCCAGAATTTGTTGGGAGTTCCTTTTTACAGGTATTTTGTGGGCTGTGGCTTTGGAGCTAGCATATGTGAATCTTTCTACTCTGTCATCTTGGCTCCACAACAAAAGTAGTTTGCTGAATTTTGTGTTGTCTATTAGTGTGCGCACGTTCCATGTGCCGATGGTGAATGGAACCATCTTTGCAGATGTTTTTGTACATTTTGTACATTTTTTGTACTTTGAATGCATAGTGGGATTCCCTGCCTGCCACAGTAATGAGGCCAGGGTTGGGTAAACAGACAATATATAGGACACTTTTCTAGCCCCTTTCTTCACGCTAGGAAGTGAGCACTGTGATCCTTAAAAGGCTACTCAGGCACCCAGTATGTTGCTGAGTTCCTCTGCTGCTTCCAGTGAGAAATGTCCCTATGGCCTGGGCCTCCTGTGTGCAGGGTTGTAACTACAGCTCCCAGTATATCTGCACCTGCTGCTTCATCACTTGCCTGTTGCCACAGGCCTTTGAGGCATAATAGTGAAATGGTATGGGTAATGTCTTTGGATTTGTGCATCAATTGGATTTAAGTGAGGCAGAGTTGCAGGAAGTGGTCAGCCTCACTCTCTCCTCCAGAGTCGTCATAACTCAGTGGCAGGACAGGGTCAAGATGGCTGGCGGTGGTTCAGGATGCAGTGGATGACCCTGGCATCTTTGGTGACTAACCGAGCTCTAAGAGCTCCATATCACCTGCTTCATCTGCCTTCATGGCTGTTGAAACAAATTGTTCTCATCTGCCCATTCTACTAGAAGTTTTCACTTCTAGTAGATACTCCTCTAACTCACCAATGGGTTTCAGAACCCTTGTTTACCCTCAACCAGGTTTGGCCAGTCTGCAGAAAAAGGTTTGCCAGGGTTTGGCCGCTTCACATGCTGCAGCTTCTTGGAGCCACAGGTGAGAGTTAGGTGGAACATGTGAACACCAAAGGTGAAAAGAGCCCTGAAAAGGGCTCGGCAGCCATCACACCAAAGGTACTGCTCCTTCCTGAACACACCCTACACCCCATATGGTGAAAATAAAGATCAGCCAAAGCCCTGAACCAACAATTTTCAGACATTAGTATTATGGTAATTTTAAAAAGACTAATAACTATGTAGTCTTTGTTGTAAGCATGAAAACCCCCCACAAAACTTATCTTAGGAGTAATATATATTGTTGATTTTCCTTGTAAGCAACTTAAATTAATCTTAAAAAATCTGAAGGCATCCCTGTAGGATTTTTCATCATGTTGAGTTTTATTGAATGAAGTAAAAACAAATTAGTGACAGTCATTTGGCATACTTTGGTAGAATCCCAGAATAGTAGAGAAGAGATTTTAAACAATAAAGACATTTTCAGTCTTAATAATTTTTTAATTATTTTTATTGCAGTAGCTTTTAAATATATTCTCTCACATTCCAGCATCTATTAAGTGTTAATTATTTGTGTTGTCAGTTCTATCATATCACTTTTCCTGGACGATAGGAAAATAATTTTGTGGGAAACCAGGTTAGTGGAATGTGATTTCAGGGGTGATTCAGAGCAAGAAGTTAGGAAATGGCATTTGATAACAAGTTAAGGAAGTCCAAGAAAACACCCCAAATCTCTGTGTGTGTGTGTATGTATGTATGTATGTGTGTGTGTGTGTGTGCATATATATCACAATTAAGGTTGCCTCAACAACATTGTTTCACACATTATACATTAATATGCAATTCTCACCCATAATGCAACAAAATCTCCTAACAGTATTTAATTTCTTTGAGGTTCAAATTGTCTCCATCCTTTGATTGGTAGAAAGCTGAGGTAGCGTGCTTAAAAGTAGGCTACTTTGATTCTTCTTCAGTTAATTGGAAAACAATGGCTAAGTATTTGCTATGCATGGGCAACACCAGCAAATTATAAAAAGCACCTATTCATGGTTTCCTTATGGTTCTGTTTCTTTAGTTATAGAATGAAAGTAGGCAGATGCTATTTAATAAAATAGTGTCTCCTCTTGAAAACTATCATAAGCTACAGGACAAAAGGCCAGATGTGCTTCAGGTAGCCTACAACATTTTGTATCCCTGAATTTATGAACTCAGCCCACAACAGACATGGAAGGTTTAGTAGGAAGTTGCTTCTTTCTCACCTTTCTGGCGGGTATAAAACCATGGTTTCCTTGTTTGGGAGTCATTATTGCCATTTTAAAGATTAAGATTATGTAGTTTCAGGTGTTGGTTAAAAAAGTAATTTATGTCACATTTATAATACAATTTCTTTCATCAATTTGACATTCCATTTTGAAATGGAAAAAAACACAAAGCTTGGAATGTTCTACACAAAGTCAGCTTTGCATTTATGAAGTACATCAAAACATCCTGAAGTAATGTTATTTTTCTTTTACAAAAAATAAATTTTAATTGATGTCTTTTGTTTTTTGTTATCAATATAATTTTTTTCAGTATCACTCCACCTTCCATAGAGCCGCCTCATGTAATTAGTAGTATATCCTGAACATTTTTAAGAAAGGAAATAAAAAGAGGAAAAATATCAGTGTAAGTAATCTGAAAATGTGTACACTATTTGTTGACCCTCATAAAGGGGTGGGGTAGGAGTGCCTTCCCTCTTCTTTTGAGCCATGCTTTTTTTAAAAATAATTTTGCCACATTCACTTTTGACTTTTACATTGTTGTAGTCATTGTATATGTTGTTAATTCTTGGCTCTGCTTCTGTGTTCATCATTTCATGTATATCTTTCCATTCTTCTTTTATATCCATCTCATTTGTCTACAGCTTCATTACATCCATGTACCATAATTTGTTTAGCTATTTCTGTATTATAGGTATTTACCCTATTTTTAGTTCGTTGTATTATTTGTATTATGACCATTTTTGAACTTTCTTATCCGTGGTCTTCTTTGGGTGTATTGGAATCTCTGGGTCAAAAGATAGGGACTTGTTAGTCTCTTTATTGCATCACCATAAGTGTACCGATTTCACAGTTCCACCAACAATGCATAGGTAGGCCTGTCTTCCCACAAGCAACACTGGCTTTTCTCATCTTTTGTCACGTTGTTTAATTTTCAGGTTGTGAGAGGTAGTTTTGGGCATGTATTTCTCTTGGTAATGATTTGGGGCATTCTTTCATGTGCTTGTTTAACCCTTTGCAATTCTTCTGTGAACTATTTGCTCATTCATTTAATGACATCACGTAAGAAATAGCTTTTAGACTTATATTTTTTTTATGTAGCTTGTACACTAAGCCCTTATTAGAGAAATTTGATATAAGAATGTTTTTTCCAATTGGATCACTTTGTTTCTTATTCTAGATCCATTCATTTTGTCTAGAATCTTTTCAGTTTTATGTAATCAAAGATATCTATTTTATCTTTTGTAATCTGCCTCTATCCTTTTATTTATTTATTTATTTTTGCTTAAGATTACGTTATATACCTTGTGAGAGGTATATGATCCATTTTCTAAGTTTTTATATTATAATCTTTAATTTTAAGATTGCATCTCTATTTAGAGTGTATTGTAGAATATTGCATATGGACATAGTTTCAATCTCAAAACAGATTGGGACATATGTTCACATAGTACATTTTCTATGTTGGGTTTTTATTTATTTTGTTTAACATTCCCCAATTACATATCTGCTTATAATGAACTCCTTTGTTTTGTGGGCCTAGAGTTTGACACCTCGGATGATTAAACCTAATTTCTTTCAGACTACTGTCCAGTTTTCTTCCCATTAAAAAAACAAAAAACAAATAAAGAATTCTTCCCTAAGTAATTTATCTTTTCCAGTTTATCAAACATTGGGTTATTGCATTCGCTTGTTTCTGATTATCCGTTTTCAAGCTTTTTCCGTTAGTTTGCCTCTCTTTTTTTTAAACTAATATAGAAAGTTTTGATTACTGTTGCTTTATGTTATTGTTTTGAAATCTGAAAGTGATATTCTGACTCTGTCTTTTCATCATTTCCCCTTGACATTCTAGATCTTTTATTTTTTGAAATGAAATTGTTATTTTATTGAATTCTGTTTTGTTTGATAATTTAATTGGTATATCTTTAAAAGTGTTAATTAACTTTGTTAATTGATACAGCCCACTTGGATGCTTTGCTAGATTTATCCCCAGATATATTATATACATTGTAATTATTTTAAGTAGGGTTTTCTTTCCCATGATTTCATTGCTATACAGAAATCTCTTTTATTTTTGAAGGCTCATTTTGTAGCCTGCAACTTTGCTAAACATTTATCTCAGTAAGTATTTTTACTTATCCCTTAAGATTTTCTGGGTAAACCATTAATTATATCATCTGCAAATAAGGAAAACTTTAGCTCCTTTACCTGTTTTCACCTTCAGTGTCTTTCTCTTGTGTACTGCTCGTTAGCATTTCAAGAACTATAACAAATAATATAGAAAGAGCAGGTGGGTACCATGATTTACTCATGTATTTCTTGGGAAATATTTTAGGGTTTCCCCATTGCATACAGTGCTTGCCTATGGTTCTAACTGGATACTTTTTATGATATAAGGTCCCTCTATGACTATACTTAATAGAGTTTTTAAAATGAAGGCGCATTTGAAGCACATAAGTTTCATATTGCTGGGAGGGTAACTAATTTTGGGCTGCATCTTGAGCTCTGTTCTTCTTTCAAACATGTTGTTCCATCTCCTGTAGTTTTTGGTGAGTTCAGAATAGTTTTGTCTTATTTGGAGTTCCTTTCCTTTATATTTATTCCCTTATATATCTTTTCTCCTAGTTGCAGAATTTTAAAGAGTTATTTAAAAGTATTTAGTTTCTTTCAAATTCTCTTTCCTTCCCTCACCCTGCTGCCCCTCCCTCCCATACATATTTGCACATTAGACATGTTGGAAGAAAAAGAAGAAAAATAAAGTTTAAAAAAAATGTAAATCTGTATGCAGATTTTATCAGTTCTTTCTCTGAAGGGATATAGCAATGGATAATCGTATGATCAGAGTAGCTAAGTCTTTCACTGTTACAGTTACTTTGTTAACCCGTGTTGTACAGTGTTGTCCTACTTCTCATTTCATTTTATAAAAGTTTATATATATTTTTCAGAAATTTATTTAATTTTTAATTTATGGAATAAAACAAGCATTTCCACAATATAGAATAATTTTAAAAAGGTGATTGCACATGAAACTACAAATGTGTTACTATGCAACTGTTATTCTTTTTAAATATTTAATAAAGTTATATAAATTTCTTTTTTCCTCCTTTTTTCTCCCTTCCCCCCCATCTCTGCATACTGGAGGTGGCTACCATTGGGCACAAAGAGGTATATATGTGTAAAATCATTCTAAACATATTTCTTTTTACCAGTTCTTTGAATGCAGATAGCATTTTTCTTCATATGTCCTTTACAGTTAATTTGGGTATTTTTAATAGTCAAAATGATTTATTCACTCAGTCTTTCTTAAAAATTATTGCTGTCACTATATACAGTTTTCTCTGAGTTCTGCGCATTTTGCTTTTCATTATTCAGGTCTTTCCATGTTTTTTTCTTATAGCACAGTAGTCTTCCATCACAATCATATGCTGCAACTTGTTCAGCTGTTCCCCAATTTGATGCCCTTTCCTGCAATTTTCAGTTCTTTGCCACCACAAAGATAGCTTTTATAAACGTTTTAGAACATAGAGGTTCTTTTTCTTTTTCCTTTATCATCTTTGGAAATAGACCTAGTAGTGGTATTACTGGGTCGAAGGGTATAGGCAGTATAATAACTCTTTGGGTATAATCTCGGATTGTTCTCCAAAATGATTGGATTAATTCAGATTCCATCAACAGTGGAACATCTGTCACAGTCACCTTCAATCATCTTGGCCAATCTAGTAGGTGTAAAATGGTATCTCAAGGTTGCCTTAATTTGCATTTCTCTAATCACTAATGATTTAGAGCATTTTTTTATATGACTATAAATTATTTTGATTCCCTCATTGGAAAACTGCCTGTTCATATATTTTGACCCTATTATCAGTTGGGAAATCCTAAGTCTTCTACACTTTTCTTGAGCCACCTCTTCTGTCATAATTGTATTCCATTGCTATCATATGCCATAACTCGCTAAGTTATTCTTCAACTAATGAACATTCCCTCCGTTATCATTCTTTGCCATCACATAAAGAGCACTTGCAGAAGTAGTTTTTTGGCAGTGAAATTGTTACATTTAACGACAAAATAGGTGTCCTGGAATTTGCAGCATAGGTTGATTGGATGTTTTTCCTACAAGCAATGCTTTTTTTGTTTGTTTTTTTTTTCCCCATTGGCATTTTGCTTTCTGTGTTCAGCTATTCTGGGTTGTTTTCTTATATAATTTCCTGCATTTTAGCATTCAATGTTTTGACCTGTCTCTCTTTGTTGGGAGACCTTAAATCCTAGACTTGTGTCAACATATCCTGCATTCAGAATGATTACATTTTGCTTGTATGGAGATCATACTTTATTTTGTTTTTTTGTTTCTCTTCTTCCAGATTGCCCTTCACTTCTATGAATTTACAGTATCCTTTCTTTGGTTTCTTTGGTGAGGCTTGCAGCATGGATTCAAGCCCAAATTTTGTTTTCACAATTCTTACTTCTCTTCTAGACCACTCCAGAACATCCTGCTC
>JAQQSK010009215.1:0-13176 GCA_028658325.1 Potorous gilbertii | reverse complement strand
ACAATGTTATTATCGTGTATAGTAATCTGCATCAGCTCACGTCATATAAGTTGTTCCAAATCTGTCTGAAACCATCCTGGCTGTCATTTCTTACAGCAAAGTGTATCCCATCACAATCATATAATACAACTTGGTCAGTCATTCCCCATTGGATATGCATCCGCTCAGTTTCAAATTCTTCAATACTATAAGAAATGGTCATAAATATATTTTTTTACATCTAGTTCCTTATTCCTTTTTCTTTGATATAACTGGGATACAAACCTCTTAGTAGAATTTCTGAGTCAAAGGCTACATACACTTTGACAGCCCATTGGACACATTTCCAAATTGTTCTCCAGAATATTTGGACTAGCTAACAACACTACTAATAGGACATTAGTGTACCTATTTTTCCACATCCCCACCAATATTTGTCATTTTTCTTTTTTGTCATATTAGCCAACTTGAAAGGTGTGAAATGGTACCTAATAGTTGCTTAAATTTCTATTTCTCTAAAAAATAGTGATTTAGAACACTTACTCCTGTGACTATAGATAGTTGCAACTTCTGGAAACTGCTTGTTTCTATTCTTTGACCATTTATCAATTGAGGAATGGCTGTTAATTTCAGAATGACTCAGTTCCCTATGCATGGAGAAATAAGGTCTTTATGATAGAAACTTGTAGAAGTTTTTCCAGCAATTTTACGATTTTCTTTAATTTTGGCTACATTTATTTTTGTGCCTTCAAGAATTTTGATACTCTGTCATTTGGCATACATATATTTAATTTTGATAATATTTATTGTTTATGGCACCTTTGAGAAAAATGTAGTTTCCCTGTTTATATCTTTTAATTAGGTCTATTTTACTTTTACTTTGTCTGACATTATGATTGTTCACCTTCTTTAAGATTTTTTTCACTTCAGTTGAAGTATAATAGAATATGATCTAGACTGTATTCTTAAGAGTGTCATTAGTAATTGGGTAGTTTGAAAGAAAAATTGGTGATGAACTGAGTATTGCATGGTGATTCTAAAAAAGTAAAATTGTAAAGGAAAAATTAAAAAGCAATAACGTCATATAATTGAGGTGCAAGAGGAATACAGATACAGAGGAATCAGATGTGGGAGGGGAAAGCCATGTAGTGCTAGAACTCTGCTCTTCTCAGTTCAGGGTTAAAGAGTAATATTATATACATCTTTATAGATTTGTAAAAATCTTTTCAGCTATGTATAAAAATCTTTTAAATTGATGCAGAAATTAGAGTGTGAGGGAACAAAATGGGGAGATAGAAGGTTGTGTAGATTAAGATTTAGCATGGGGAGGAGCCAAGATGGCTATTATTCACATATGCTAGCTCTGAACACACAGCCCATGGATTTCCTCTAAAAAGAACTCCCAACAAATTCTGGAAGAGTGGAAGTCACACAGCAACACAGTGAAGGAGATTTCTGTTCCAGAGAGCCCTGAAAGACCGATCCCAAAGGTCCGTCACACACCGGATGGGAGAGGAGCCCAGCACATTCCTGGCCATGTGGCACTGAGAAGAGCAAGCAGATTTGAGCAGGATTTAGGGACTGCATCTCTGATGGCCACAAAAGTCCCTCCACCCACAGATGTACAGGTTAGTGAGAGACACTTCCGAGCTGGCCAAGAGGGGAACGGGGTATCTCCATAACTCAGGCCCCCTCAGGAGGCAGAGGCAGAGGCAGTGGGTGGCCAGAGGCTCCCAGAGCAGGCAGGAGCTCAGCAGCAGCTCCATTACAAAAGGTCTCTGCATAAACTCCCTGAAGGAACTGAGCCTGGGAGTCAGCCCTGCCCCAACCCAAGCACCAAAACTTAAGCTGCCATTGAATAGTTCCCAGGCCTGCTGCTGAAAGCGCTGAGGTTGGGGAGCAACATTTGAATCTCAGACCAAAAGCACTAGCTGAGGGGATCTAGGTGGGGGTGGAGAGGTATCTCAGAAGTCAAGTAACTGGCTGGGAAAATGCCCAGAAAAGGGAAAAAAAAAATAAGACCATAGAAGGTTACTTTCTTGGGGAGAGATGATTCCTCCCTTCCTTTCTGGCGAGGAAGAAAACTGCTTACCATCAGGTAAAGACAAAAGAGTCAAGGCCTATGTATCCCAAACATCTGAAATAGATATCCAATGGGCTCAGGCCAAGGAAGAGCTCAAAAAGTGTTTTGAAAATCAAGTTAGACAGGTGGAGGAAAATCTGGGAAGAGAAATGAGAGAGATGCAAGAAAAGCATGAAATACAGATCAATACCTTGATAAAGGAGAACCAAAAAAATGCTGAAGAAAATAATACCTTGAAAAATAGGCTAATTAAATTGGCAAAAAAGGTTCAAAAAGCCAATGAGGAGAAGAATGCTTTCAAAAGCACAATTAGCCAAATGGAAAAAGAGGTTCAAAGCTCACTGAAGAAAATAGTTCTCTCAAAATTAGAATGGAACACATGGAGGCTAATGACTTTATGAGAAACCAAAAAATCACAAAACAAAACCAAAAGAATGGCAAAATGGAAGAGAGTGTGAAATACCTCATAGGGAAAAACAACTAGCCTGGAAAATAGATCCAGGAGAGACAATTTAAAAATTATGGGACTACCTGAAAGCCATGATCAAAAAAGAGCCTAGATACCATCTTTCATGAAATTATCCAGGAAAACTGCCCTGATATTTTAAAACCAGAGGGCAAAATAAGTGTTCAAGGAATCCACCAATCACCACCTGAAGAGATCCAAAAAGAGAAACTCCAGGAACATTGTGGCCGAATTCCAGAGTTCCCAGGTCAAGGAGAAAATATTTCAAGCATGTAGGAAGAAACAATTCCAGTATTGTGGAAATACAATCAGTATAACACAAGATCTAGCAGCTTCGACATTAAGGGATCGAAGGATGTGGAATAGGATATTCCAGAAGTCAAAGGAACTAGGTCTAAAACCAAGAATCAACTACCCATCAAAACTGAGTATAATATTTCAGGGGAAAATATGGTCTTTCAGTGAAATACAGGACTTTTAAGCATTCTTGATGAAAAGACCAGAGATGAAAAGAAAATTTGACTTTCAAACACAAGAATGAGAAGAAGCATGAAAAAGTAAACAGCAAAAAGAAGTCATAAGGGAATTACCAAAGTTGAACTGTTACATCCTTATATGGAAATTCAATATTTGCAAGCCCTGAAATTTTTCAGTATCTGAGTAGTTCCTGGGATTATACACACACACACACACACACACACACACACACACATGCACACACATGCGCACACACACACGCAGATACACACATGCATGCACGCACAGAGACAGAGAGCACAGAGTGAATTGAATAGGATGGGATCATACCTTAATAAGAAATCAGGGTAAATGGTGAGAGAGAAATGTAGTGGGAGGAGAGAGGGTGAAATGGAATGGGGAATATTATCTCTCACAGAAGAGGCATGCAGAAGACTTTTTACTGGAGGGAAAAAGAGGAGAGCTGAGGAAAAAAAAACATGAAGTTTACTCTCATCACATTCGATTAAAGGAAGGGATAAAATGCATACTCATTTTGTTATGAAAACCTATCTTACAATACAGGAAAGTGGGGGAGAAGGAGATAAGCAGGGTGGGGGTGATGAAGGAAGGGAGGGCAATGGGAGGAGGGAGCAATTTGAAGTCAAATCTGAGGGAGGGAGAGGATCAAAAGAGAGAATAGGAACAATGGGGGGCAGGATAGAATGGAAGAAAAATATAGTTAGTCTTACACAACACAATTATTATGGAAGTCATCTGCAAAACTGCACAGATATGGCCTATATTGAATTGTCTGCCTTCGTAAAGGGAATGGGTGGGGAGGAAGGGATGGGGACAAGTTGGAATTCAAAGTTTTAGGAACAACTGTTGAGTATTGTTCTTGCTACTAGGAAATAAGTAATACAGGTAATAGGGAATAGAAAGTTATCTGGCCCTGCAGGACAAAACAGAAGATGGAGACAAGAGAAGGGAGGGATAATAGAAGACAGGGCAGATTGGTGATAGGGGAAATTAGAATGCTTGGTATATTGGGGTGGGGGAAGGGGACAAATGGGAGAAAATTTGGAACCCAAAATTTTGTGAAAATGAATGTAAAAAGTTAAAAAAATAAATTTATATTTTAAAACAATTAAAAATAAAATTAAAAAAGAGAAAAACAACAACAACAAAGTTTTAGGATGTTTGGAAAGGAAGGGAGCCTTACAGGAATGGGTAGAAAATTAAAAAAAAATACTTTACGGGAAGAGGTAGGGAGAGATTCTTTTCAAGGATAAGGACTAGAGAGATAGTGGTTAGAAGTAAACTAGGTGAAGTTTAGGGTATAAAGAGAGACTGAGAAGGGCAATAGTGAGGAAAAATATGATGGAGGTAAATATAAAATAATAATCATAAATTTGAATATGAATGAGATGAATTCACCCATAAAACTGAAATGGATAGCAAAATGTATTAAAATCAGAATCCAAGAGAATTCTGTTTACTGGAAACACATTTAAAAATGAGAGATACACACATTTAATATAAAAGACTAGAGTAGAAGGTATTATGTTTCAGTCTATGTATGCAAAAAAAAGCAGTGGTAAGCAATTGTGATATCAGATGTTGTCAAAGCTAAAATGGATTTAATTGAAAGAGATAAACTGGGAAACTACATTATGATATAAAGTAATATAGATATGCTGCAATATCAGTTCTAAAAGCATCTACACCAAATATCATAGCATCTAGATTTCATTTTTTTTATTTTCCAAATTTATTTATTTGATTTCAATTTACAACATTCACATTCAAAGGTTTCAAAATTTCTCCGTCTCTCTCCCCCATCCATCCACCTGACTGCATTATTTTTCAGCCCCAATCTTTTTTGAAATTGCAATCTCCACGACATATAATTCTTGCTGATAGTTTTGGGTAGATGCTCCTTATTACTTTAAATGAGGTTCCATTTATTCCTATGTTCTCCAGTGTTTTCAATAGGAGTAGTGTTGTATTTTGTCAAATGACTCTTTTTGCATCTATTGAGATAATCATATCATAGGTTTATTGTTGATATGATCAATTGTGTTGATCATATTATTCTCATGATAAGTTGCTGTAATATTTTTCCTATATCTTATTTGAAATTTTTTCATCTGTATTAATTAAGGTAATTAGTCTGTAATTTTCGTTCTCTGTTTTGGCTCTTCCTAGGCTAGATGTTTGCATCATATTTCTATCATCAAAAGAATTTGGTAGGACTCCTTCCTTGCCAATTTTCTCAATAGTCTATATGGTATTGGAACTAATTGTTCTTTGAATTTTTGATAGAATTCACTTGTAAATCCATCTTGTCCTGGAGATTTTTTTCCTAGGGAGTTCATTGATGACTTGTTCAATTTCTTTTTCTGGAATTATTACTTCCTCTTCTATTAATCTGCGAAATTTGTATTTTTGTAAATATTCATCCATTTCACTAAGGTAGTCAAATTTATGGGCATATAGTTGGGCAAAATAATTTTTAATTATTGTTTTAATTTCCTCTTCATTGGAGGTGAATTCACCCTTTTCATTTTTGTTACTGGAAATTTGGTTTTCTTCTTTTGTTTAAATCAAATTGACCAAAGTTTTATCAATTTTAAGGTTTTTTCATAATATCAGCTCTTAGTTTTAGTTATTAGCACAAGTTTTATTTTATTTATTTATTTATTTAAATTTTTCATTTCTAACACAGTTTATAACAGAAAAAACAATTCAAACTTTTGGTCAGGTGATACTTCATTTTAAAGCATTGGACCACATGGACCACAAAAGATTTTTTTTTTAAACCTTAACCAACTGAGACACAAATAATATTTATGTTGCTAACTTCACAAGCTCTTGACCTAATTGTCTCCATAGTATTACTAAGAGTTAAAGGACCCTAACTTACTGTTGTTGGTCTAAGGTCCTATGCCTAATAGCTTAATTTTAGACTTAATCTCGGATGTTCCCCTATCTGTAATCGATAATTTAATAGATCTAGTATTAAGCTTACAAACCTTTTGACCATAAGAAATTGCCACCAAGAGTAGGGATATTGAAGGGATACAATATCTCCCCAACTTCATGTCAATTCCAGGTAGGGTTAGATTGTCCACTTACATTCAATCAGGCTTAAAGTCTGCCAGGTACCAGTGGGGAAATTGAGTCAGGAGAATCCCACCTCAGTCCATGATGAACAGTAGCTCTCCTACCCTTCCCTTGAGATCACCTTTTGCAGTTCATACCAGCATCTCACAAGTTTACTGGCATCATCTATTGCATCAGATCACCTTTCTTGCTATCAGTACCTGGAGTTAGACTCAGAACAGTCACTTAATAGTCCCATAGCATCTAAAAATGGCAAGTTCCAATAACCAGGTTTCAAATGTGATTATAATTTCACTTTGGTTAAGGAACATCTTTTGAGAAAAATTTTAAGTGTCTTACAGGCTTTTCTATACATGTTCTAGTTCCTGATTAAATAACAATCATAAAATCAAATTTACCATTAAAACCTTAAATTTTCCATGAATGCCAAGTTTTACCCAAGGTTACCTTACTCTAGGAAATTTAGACTAAAATTCTTTTCTCCAAACTAAAGATGTCATTGATTTATTGTCAGTAATTAATTCAGTCAGTTGTTTTAATACTAATTACTTTTACCTCACTTTGTAGCATGTCCAATATTTCCCCCATCACTCCCCTCCCCCACTTCCTAGAATCTTGCATTCTGATTACACCTTCCCTCATTGTAGCCTCCCCTCTATCACACCCCACCTTTCCCTTATCCCCATCTTCTCTCATTTCTTGTAGGATAAGATAAATTTATATACTACATTCCCTGTATTTCTTATTTCCCGATTATATGCAATAAAAATTCTCCACATTTGTTGCTAATACTTTGAATTCCAACTTCTCTCCCTCCCCTGCTCTCTCCATGGCCCCACTGAGAAGGCAAGCAATTCAATACAGACTAAATACAGGTGTTGTTTTGCAAAAAACTTCCATAATAATCATGTTGTGTAATACTAATTATATTACCCTCTGTCATACTCTATCCCTCCTTATTTTTCCCCCACAATTGGCCTTATCCCTTCTTGAAAGTGTTTATTTCCAGTGACTCCCTTCTCCTGTTCACCCTCCCTTCTAATGCTTCCCTCACTCCACTTGTTTCCTCCTCTCCTACTTTCCTGTGGTGTGATATAAATTTTCATCTCAAATTTAGTGAGTATGTTATTTCCTCCTTCAGCCACATGTGGAGAGAGTAGCTTCATTTTTCCACTCTCCCCTACTCCCTTTTCTCCTCCATTGAATAAGATTTTTCTTATCTCTTTTATGAGTTATAGCCACTTTGTTCAATTTTTCCCTTTTTCTTCCTGGTATTTTCCTCCTTTACTCCTTAATTTTTATTTTATTTTATTTTTTTGTGTGTGTGGATATCATCTCTTCTGATTCAAAAAACCCTGTAGTCTCTATCTATATATGTGTGTGCATGTGTGTGTATGTACAATCTCTCCATCTACCCACATACTGAGAAAAGATTGAAGAGTTAAAAATATTTTCTTTCCATGTAGTAATGTAAACAGTTCAGCTTTAGAGAGTCATTTATGATTTTTCTTTTCTGTTTCCCTTTTCATATTTCTCTTGATTCTTGTCTTGAGAAGTCAAATATTCTATAGTGATCTGGTCTTTTCCCCAATATGAATGATTGAAAGTCATCTATATCAATAAATGACCATTTATTCCCTTGAAGTATTATACTCAGATTTGCTGGGTAGGTGATTCTTGGTTTCAGTCCCAGTTCCTTTGACCTCTGAAATATCCCATTCCAAGCCCTTTGATTCCTTAAAGTTGAATCTGCAAGATCCTGTGTTATCCTGCTTATATTTCCACAGTACTCAAATTGTTTCTTTCTAGCTGCTTGCAGTATTTTCTCCTTGATCTGGGAACTTTGAAATTTGGTCAAAATATTTCTAGGAGTTTCTCTGTTCAGGTCTTTTTCAAGAGGTGATCAGTGAATTTTTCCCATATTTATTTTGCCCTCTGGAATATCCAGGCAGTTTCCTTAATTATTTCATGGAAGATAATGTTTATGCTTTTTTTATGATCATGGTTTCAGGTAGTCCCATAATTTTAAAATTATTTCTTATGGATATATTTTCCAGGTCAGTTGTTTTTTCCAATGAGATGTTTCACATTAACTTCTATTTTTTCAGTTAAGATATAGTCATTAATTTCCCTGAACTCAAGTCTCTCAATGAATTATTTTGTTCAGTGAGGTTTTGAACCTTCTCCTCCATTTGGCTAATTTTGCTTTTAAAGCCTCCTTCTCCTCACTTGCTTTCTGGACCTTTTTTTTCTAATTGATTTATCCTCTTTTTAAAGTTGTTGTCTTCCTCAGCATTTTTTTGCTTCTCCTTTTGAAAGGTGCTAACTTTTTTTTAAGGTGTTCTGTTGCCTGAGTCCAATTTAAGTTCCCTTTGGAGGCCCTGGAGACAGAGGCCTTGACTTTCTCTGACAGTCTGCCTTGTTCTTCCTCGTCTGAAAGGATGGTGGGGGAGATAACTGTTGCCCAAGACAGTAACCTCCTATGGTCTTATTTTTTTTCCCCTTTTTTGGGCATTTTCCAACCAGTCAGTTACTTAACTTCTGAGTTTCCTCTCCACAACTACCCCGCCTCCAATTCTGCTAAGCCAGCACTAGGGGCTGAGATTTAGATGAGCTGCTCCAAACCCTCAGGGGATTTTGGTGTGGACAGGGTTGCTATTCCATGTGAGATTAAGATCAGCTGCTCAGGTTCAGGCAGAGCCACCACACAGGGCTCACCTCCCTCAGGGGGTTTATTATGATGAGACCTTCGAAAATGGATGCAGGCTACTTTCTGCTTTGGGAGCCTAGTCTGCTGCTGCCTCTAAGGTACCACCTGAGGAGGTCCGAGTTATGGGGACACCCTGCTCCCTTCTTTGGTAGCTGAAAAGACCCTCTCACTGGCCCTTGACACCTGTGGATTGAGGCATCTGTGCTGCCACTGGAGATTTTATCCTTGAAGCCTGTTCGGATCTCTTCCTCTCAGTGCCATGTGGCCAAGGCTGGGCTGGGCTCTCCTCCATATCTGGTGCAACAGACATTTCCTCTTGGTCTTTCAGGTCATTCTGGGCTAGAAATCTCCACTCCATTTTTCTGTGGCTTCTGCTTCTCTAGAATTTATTGAGAGTTCTTCTTTACAGGTGTTTTATGGGCTGTTGGGTAAGAGCTCCACCATCTACAATAGTTTTCTTAATTTCAATTTTATCGATCCCATTTTTGGGTTTTAGTTTTTCTAATTTGATAGATTGTCTCATTAATGTCATTGTTTTAAATAAAGTTATTGTCTGGATTTCTATGATCTGTTGTTTGAGTCACTCATTCTTTAGAATTAAATTATTTAATTTTCAATGAATTTTTGGCCTTTTTTTTCCCTGGCCCTTTATTACACGTAATTTTTATTGTGTCATGATCTGAAAAAATACATTGATTATTTTTGCCTTTCTGCACTGGATTCTAAGGTTCTTATGTATTAATACATGTTTGTTTGGTTTTTTTTTTTTTGTAGGTCTAATGTACCACTGAGAAAAAAGGTATATTTCTTTCTGCACCCATTCAGTTTTCTTGAGAGGTCTACAATATCTGCCTTCTCCAGAATTCTATTCACCTTTTTAACTTCTTCCTTTATTTTGGAAGTTAGATTTAGCAAGTTCAGAGAGTGAGAAGTTGAGGTCCCCCACTAGTATGGTTTTGCTTTCTATTTCTTCCTGTAACTCCCTTAACTTCTCCTATAAAAATTTGCATGCTATACAACTTGGTGCACATATATTTAGTAATAATATTATTCATTGTCTATGGTGTCTTTTAGCAGGATATAGTTTCCTTCCTTATCTCTTTTGATTAGATCTATTTTTGCTTTTGCTTTGTCTGTGATTAGGATTACTCCCCCTGCCTTTTTTTTAAAAAATTTCAATTGAGGCATAAGATATTGTACTCCAGCCTTTTACCTTTACCCTGTGTGGATCCCCCTGCTTCAGATGTGTTTCTTGTCAAAAAAAAAATCGTACTTCAGGATTATTTTTTTTTATCCATTCTACTGTCTGACTTTGTTTTATGGGAGAATTCATCTCATTCACATTCACAGTTGATTACATAGTTGATTACTATCTCTCCATCCTATTTCCCCACCATTTATGCTTTTATTTATCCTTCCATTCTTCCCTTCTTCAAAAGAGTTTCACTTTTGGCCACTGCCTCCCTCTATCTTCCCTCCCTTTTATCACTCCCTTTCTTTTTTGTTCCATTTTCCCTTGCTATTTCTTCCCTCCTTTCTAACCACATTCTCCTTTTTCTTTTCCTTTTGCCCTCCCACTGACTATAGGGCAAGCTTGATTTCTCTACTTAACTGAGTATGTTGTTCCCTCCTTGAATCAAATCAGTTGAGAGTAAATCTCAAACAGTGCTCATCTCTCTCCCTTCTTTCCCTCTACTATAATGTGTTTTTGTGCTTCTTTTTGTACTGTAATTTAGCTTTTTATGCCTCTTCCTTTTCTCTTCTCCTGTTACAATCCCTTTGTCCCCTTTAATTACATTTTTATCATTACATCAGTTAATTTAAATATACTCCCTCTAACTATGTATATCCCTTTTAAATGTCATAATAAATGTTCAATTCTCAAGACTGAGAAGTATCATCCTCCCATATAGGGATGTAAACAGTTCGCCCATATTGAAGAACAATTTTTTTTCCATTTACCTTTTCCATGCCTCTCTTGAGTCTTTTATTTAAAGGTCAAATTTTCTATTGAACTCCAGTATTTTTGTCAAGAAAGTCTCTCAATCCCTTATATCATTGCCTGAAAGATTGTGATCAATTTTGCAGGCTTACTGATCCTTGGTTGTAGTTCATGCTCCTTTGTCTTATGGAATATCATATTCTAATCCCTCCATTCTTTTATGTAGAAGCTGCAAGGTCCTGTGTGATCCTGACTGTACTTCCTCAGTATTTGAAATGTTTCTATCTGCTTGCAGTATTTTCTGCTTGACCTGATAATTCTGGAATCTGTCAATAATATTCCTTCACATTTTCAATTTCACCTCCTTTTTTTAAAGAGTTATTTCCTTCAGTCAGACTTTGTATCTCCTTATTCTTTTGGCCAATTTTCCTTTTTATGGAAGTGATTGTATTTTTTAAAATAATTCAGCAGTTTTTCTTCAACCTCTTTGATTTTGCTTTTAAAATTCTTCTTGTGCTCTTCCAAGAATCCTCTTTGGGTTTGAGACCAGTTCATATTCTTTTTTGAGGTTTTAGATGTGGGTATAATGTCTATAGTATGTTCTTCTGAAATCATATTTTGTTCTCCTCTGGTCCCCATAATAAGGTTCTATGTTCTTTGATTGTCTAATCTGCTTCTTTCTCATGGTGACTGTCTTTTTCCTGGCTTTTAAAGTGTGTATCTCTACTTCTAGGGCACAGGAGGCTGTGTTCCACATTTCTGGTGCTGGGAGCTAGGGTTCTGATTATTAACTTTGTGTACTATCTTCTCTCATTTTTTCAGCCAGAAGCTGTATAATGCAGCAGTTTACCTGATACTGAGCTGGCTAATGTGTGCCAAGGTCAAGGCCAGGTGAAGTCTGAGTTTCCCTGGGATTACACTGAAGCACATGGTGTGAGGTGTGGGGGAGGGGTGGTCTGGACTCTGGAGGTGTCCTCCTCCCCTTGTGCTATATTAAAGTCAACTGTGCTAGTGTATGCCCAATTCCCCTGGCTATGCTAAGGCATGCCTGGGGTCCTGGTGCTGGCATTTTTCCAGTGCCACCGCCCTGGATCTCAGGTTCTCCTGCTCCACTCAGGTGGGGCTTGCTGGGATACTTTTGGTTCTGCACTGGTCCACTTCAGTCACAGGAAGAGAATCCCTTCCTAGTGTTCTCCCTAGGCTCCTGAGTTAAAGACTGATATATCCCTTTTTCTGGTTCCACTATAATAGGAATTTTCTTGGGGCAATATTCTTTGGGTTTTTCAAGGTCAATAAGGGAGGGTGAGAGGATGTAGAGTTTATTCTGCCATCTTGGCTCTTGGATGCTCAAGTAGATGACTTACAAACATTTAGTTTGTGGGTTGATAGCCCCAGGAGTAGCTGCTGCAGCTGCTAGGAGCCCTGCATTTCTCTCTCACCTAGTTCTTCCAGACTCCAGTCCTGTGCTGAATGGCTTGTAAATCCAAACTACCACTGGTGATTCAGCCTACCTATGGCCATTCTCACTGCACTATGACTATGATAACTTTAGGGCTTCCCACACTTTCTGTGCTCTCCCATCCTAGTGTAACAAATCCTAACCTTCAATCTTTTAGGCTGTCCTGGGCTGGAAATTTGCCACACTCTGTGTCCCAGTGGATTCTACCACTCTAAAATGTATTCAGATTCACTTCTAAAGATTTCTGAAAGAACTTATGGATGAGCTCAGGTGAACACCTGCTTTCATTCTGACATCCTGGCTCTACTCCTGGCATCTAAAGTTTTAAAAATTAAATCGGTTACATGTGAAAAGCAATAATAGTACTATAATAGTCAGGGATTTTAATCTTCCCCTTTCAGAACTGAGAAATCTAACAAAAAAATAAGTAAGAAGTTAAGGAAATGAACAGAATTTTACATAAGCCAGATATGATCTGGAGTGAATTGAATGAAAATAGAAAGGAATACACCTCACCATAAATGGCATCTTTACAAAAATTGGTCATATATTAAGGCATAGAAATTCATAGCTAAAAGTAGAAATGTTACATACTTCCTTTGTAGGCCACAATGCAATGATAATTATATTTAATAAAGAAGCATGGAAATAGAGGGGAAAAGTACTAATGGGAGGTTAAACAACAAAATCTTAAAGAATGAATTAGTAAGGACTAACTAATAGAAATGAAAAAGAATAACAATAATGAAACAACATATAAAACCTATGGGATATGACAAATACAGTAATCAGAGAAAAATGTTTTATCTCAAGGTGATTACATCAGTAAAAAAGAGAAAGAGCAGATCAATGAACTGGGGGTGTAACTGAAAAAACTACAAAAATAACAAATTAAAAATTCCCAATTAAACACTAATTAAAATCCTAAAAATATGAAAGATGAAATTATTAA